>WBNM01006900.1:90962-130075 GCA_013399055.1 Ramphastos sulfuratus | reverse complement strand
CTGGCCTGGGCCCACCTCTCCAGCCTGTCCAGGTCCCTCTGGATGGCATCTCTGCCCTCTAGCAAGTCAACTGTGCCACACAGCTTGGTGTCATCTGGAAACTTGCTGAGGGTGCACTCAATTCCTCTGTCCATATCACTGACAAAGATGTTAAACAGCACTGGTCCCAGCATTGACCCTTGTGGAACGCCACTTGTCACTGTGTCACTTATTTGTTAGTAGAGTCCTGAGTATTCCAGAGGGCCCAGAAGAGACCCAGGACTGAATGCTATTTTGTGTAGATCTTGCCAATCTAGGGACAATTAACTTTAAGCAGAGTGGGTATGGACCTGTCCACTGGGACCTTGGGCTGGAATTCAATCACCAACCCTCTTTCAGCTGGCAGCATAGTCACAACTGTGGGGACTTACAGTCAGTTTCCCCAGGAAGCCTCCTGCATGGTTGTAAGTGACATCCTCTAACTCAGCTTCCTACGAGGAGGATGCTGAAGACTAGGGAGGGCATGAGCAGTGAAAGCTGGAACCCACCATGTTACCTCCGTGTAAGTCAGGATCTTTTATAATGATCATCTCCCTTTGTACACCTCAGAGGCACGTGTCTGAGCAGCATGGTGGGGCATAGATGTGACCTCCCTTTACCTCTCTTTCTCTGCTGTGCCCATGTGGAAGTAGACCCCTGAAAATGCCAGTTTCTTCCTGCATTTTCCCCTTTGTGTGCAAGTGGACGATGCAGGCAGCAAGACAGCTCATTGCCCAGATTAAAATAACTTGGTTCTGCCTCAGATCTTGCTTATATTTTGTCAGCTTCATATCTGAACATCTCATTAACAAAGGTGAACAGACTATAACATCTTCTAAGCAAGCTTGCTCAGAAATTCCTGAAACAATCAAAAGCTAGGGAAAACAATTCATTGCATCTGATGCATCAGTTCTTGGAATTTTATCTATATTAGGCCATTCCTTTTTGTTCACTGGATTTAGCCTAATTGCATGCATATTTATTGTCCTCTGTTCCTTAGCATCTAGACAAAATCAAAGTAGGCTGTTCTGCTACTGACATGGCAATTTCAGATTAGAATTACAGACAGTTTTGCATCAGGCTAATAATGCTATTCCATTATTCAAAACCAGAGCTAAAATTAGCAGTCACCTCAACAATCACAGGCATATTTTCTCTTCAGGATATGAGCCTGAATTAGCACAGACCTCTGCCTCCTATCAACAATCCTTAATTCTAGATAAGTTCTTCTATGCCAAGATCATTGGCATGAGATAGGCACATGAGACTTAAACTGCCTCTTACGTTTGTATCTCCCTATTTAAATACCAGAGAGACCTCCAGAAGTTATGCTTCCTCTCTATCCATTTGCTATGCTCCAGGAAAGTATCTAAACAGAATCACAGAACTTAAGAGGTTGGAAGGGAGCTTCAGAGATCATTGAGTCCAACCTCCCTGCCAAGGCAGGATCCCCTAGGGTAGTTCTCACAGGAATGCATCCAGGTGAATTTTGAAAGTCTCCAGAGAAGGAGACTCCACAACCTCTCTGGGCAGCCTGTTCCAGTGCTCTGTCACCCTCACTGTAAAGAAGTTTCTCCTCATGTTAAGGTGAAACCTTCTATGTTCCAATTTGTAGCTGTGGATATTTTATATTCCTTTTTAAATAGGAAATCACTTGCTGGTATCTATTTAAAGGAAAATGAAGTCAAACTCACCTGCAGAATTGCACCTCACAATCACAGAGTGTTGGAGGTTGGAAGGGACTCTAGAGATCATCTAGTCCAATCCCTCTGCCAAAGCAGGATCACCTAGGGCAGGATGCACAGGAATGCATCCAGGCAGGTTTTGAAAGTTTCCAGAGGAGGAGACTCCACAACATCTCTGGGCAGCCTCTTCCAGTCCTCTGTCACACTCACCATAAAGAAATTTCTCCCCATGCTGAGGTGGAACTTCCTGTGTTCCAGCTTGTACCCATTGTTCCTTGTCCTATTACTGAGCATCACCAAAAAGAGACTGTCACCTTCATCCTGACACCTGCCCCTCAGATATTTATAGACATTGATAAGATTCCCTCTTAGCCTTCTCTTCTCGGCCTTCCTTCATATGAGAGCTGTCCCAGTACCCCAGTCATCCTTGTAGCTCTCTGCTGGACTTTCTCCACTAGATCCCTGTCTCTCTTGAACCGGGGAGCCCAAAACTGGGTATAGTATTCCAGGCTTGGTCTCACACAGGCAGAACAGAGGGAGAGGAAAACCTCCCTAGATCTGCTAGGCACACTCTTCTTGATGCACCCTAGGGTGCCATTGGCCTTCTTAGCCACAAGGGCACATTGCTGTCCTATGGATAACTTGCTGTCCACTAGAACTTGAAGGTCTTTCTCCATGGGGCTGCTTTCGAGCAGGATGACCCTTAGCATGTGCTGGTGNTTCTATGTTCCAATTTGTAGCTGTGGATATTTTATATTCCTTTTTAAATAGGAAATCACTTGCTGGTATCTATTTAAAGGAAAATGAAGTCAAACTCACCTGCAGAATTGCACCTCACAATCACAGAGTGTTGGAGGTTGGAAGGGACTCTAGAGATCATCTAGTCCAATCCCTCTGCCAAAGCAGGATCACCTAGGGCAGGATGCACAGGAATGCATCCAGGCAGGTTTTGAAAGTTTCCAGAGGAGGAGACTCCACAACATCTCTGGGCAGCCTCTTCCAGTCCTCTGTCACACTCACCATAAAGAAATTTCTCCCCATGCTGAGGTGGAACTTCCTGTGTTCCAGCTTGTACCCATTGTTCCTTGTCCTATTACTGAGCATCACCAAAAAGAGACTGTCACCTTCATCCTGACACCTGCCCCTCAGATATTTATAGACATTGATAAGATTCCCTCTTAGCCTTCTCTTCTCGGCCTTCCTTCATATGAGAGCTGTCCCAGTACCCCAGTCATCCTTGTAGCTCTCTGCTGGACTTTCTCCACTAGATCCCTGTCTCTCTTGAACCGGGGAGCCCAAAACTGGGTATAGTATTCCAGGCTTGGTCTCACACAGGCAGAACAGAGGGAGAGGAAAACCTCCCTAGATCTGCTAGGCACACTCTTCTTGATGCACCCTAGGGTGCCATTGGCCTTCTTAGCCACAAGGGCACATTGCTGTCCTATGGATAACTTGCTGTCCACTAGAACTTGAAGGTCTTTCTCCATGGGGCTGCTTTCGAGCAGGATGACCCTTAGCATGTGCTGGTGCTGGTGTTATTCCTCCCCAGATACAGGCTTCTATATTTATCCTTATTGAACTTCACAAGGTTTGCCTTCGCTCAGCTGTCCAGCCTGTCCAGATCTTGTTGGATGCCAGCACAGCCTTCCAGTGTATCAACTGCCCCTCCCAGTTTTGTGTCATCAGTAAACTTGTTGAGGGTGCACTCTGTCCTCTCATCTAGATCATTGATGAAGACTTTGAACAAAACTGGACCCAGTACTGATCTCTGGGGAATACCACTGGCCTTGAACTGGTCTATGCACTGCTGATCACAACTCTCTGAACTCTGTTGTTGAGATAGCTACCAGTCTACCTCATGGCCCAAACGTCTAACCCACTTTTCTTGAGTCTACCTACAAGGTTGTTAGGGGACACAGTATCAAAAGCCTTGCTGAAGTCAAGGTAGACAATATCCACTGCTCTCCCTTCATCTATCCATTTGGTCATACCTTCATAAAAGACCATCAGATTAGTCAGAACCACCAGGACTTTATTGAGGCCCTCCTTAAAATCATATAGCATCTTTCCCCACATTGGGCGGCCAAGGGATGGGGTGCCCCTGACACAGAGCAGGTCCCGTAGCTCATCTGCACATTCTAAATAACAACCAAAACCTTGTTGTGCAACATCTACAAAAAGACCCATTAGGAAGTCCTCTAATAGGCCTTATGTGAGCAGCATTTGGACAGATGGAAAAACTCCCTCTTGAAGATCAATGCTCTTTTAAGCACCCTTAATCTGCAGGGACATTGCCACTTGAATGATGTACTGGGGACCTGGAAGAATGCAATAAATCTAAATAAACCTCTCAGTTGTAGCCTCTATAGACTCTCTGAGAAATTAAGGAATGAAAGAAAGGGTAAAAATCCCATCATAGTTCTGATATAAAATCCTGAAATGTCCCTCCTGCCTGTTCTGATGGAGTGGCTGCTTCATGCTTAAAGTCCAGTCTAGCTTTTTCCCAACTCGATTCAGAGGGAAGTCGAGAAAATGTGGCTGCTCAAAGATGGTGAAGAGTGACAAAATAGTGTAAAAATGGATGGTGGACTTGACTCCTCATAGCTGGAGTGCACATACCAGAGAGTGATGTCCAAGATGGGAGCCTCATACAGGATGATTACATGCTGTGAAGGAGCTAAACGGTTGAATGTGCTTCCTTTTCTTTGTGGGCTGTAGAGTTTACTTTGGTCAGAAACTGATGAGATGTCTTAGTTCAGGTGATGGGAGAACACCCCCCCACCCCCCCCCACCCCAGACTGCTGGACTTACTCCTAGGGGCTGGAGGGGCAGCTGACACTGAGCAGAATGAGGTGTCAGGCCATATCTTTCCCAGCAGCTGAGTATAACCCATCTATTTCCACCCAAAGTAGCCTAACCACATTCAGACACATTACCTGCTATTGTGTTACAGGTAGGCAGCACCTCCTTGGCTTCTTTGGGTCCTAAGTGGCTGTCAATACCATATTGCTGTCACTGTGTTTCTTCACAATCCCTGTGCTCCTCAGCCTTCTGCCATTTCTGTCTCCTAGGGTTAAAAAGACATTTTTACTTCTTTATGCAAAAAGAAATGGCATCTCTGGAAAGTCTGCTTGTGCAGCATGGTTCAGCTCAAAATGTGTTCTTACAGGCTCCTGGAAGGGTTCAGGGCCGTGAGCCCCAGACAACAGGGGCATTACTTTGCCTGCAATGAGGTTTGTTTGCAGGAGGGGAAGGAAGTATCAGCTGCAAGGCCAGAGTTTAGTCCCCTCTTCAGCTGCCAGGGGAAAGTTTAGTCCTTTCTTCCCAGAAACAATATTTGCTGATATAGACTTACCATTCCAAGGAGTGAAATCATTACAAGGAGCAGTTTAAACCTGTGAAGAGGACATTTTTACTAATGGGGAAAGAGCCAAATACCTTGCAAGAGAAATACTCCAGCTTTAAGAATTAATTACTGCTTTCCAGTAATGCAGGATGAGAAATAACCTTGCGCAATTTCTTGGGCAGATACATTTTTACAGCAATATTGTGCACAGATGAGGAGTAAAATACATTTTGCTGAAAAGTGATTCCACTAGCCCAGGCAACACGAGCCAAGTACTTACTTTGCAAAGCCCAAAGGATTAGGCATGGGACTAAAACAGTCAGGAGTACACAGCAGCTCACACCATGGTGGCCTCTCGTCATGGGTTAAGTTGAATATTTACTGCTGTTATTCATACCATGTTGGCATGTTGCCAATTTCAAAATGAATGTGCTGGCTGGAGCAAACTATTATGGGGCTTGAAGTTCAGATTGCAGCATGAGAGGCTTGTTGTTCCAGTTGCTGCTTTTTGGGTATGGGCTCTCTCCTTCAGGTGGGAGTTGGCTGGTAGGCTGGTTTTCTGGTTTATGCTGTCTTTTTCCTGTGTCTCACTCTGCTTTTTCTGCAAGTAGGTTAAGCTAAGGTAATTGTGCATTATGATTACCTTATTTTGTATTAAACTGTTACCTCACTCTCTTTATCTCCACACAGAGTTTTTGTGTGTTACTTTCCCCTCACTTCTGCACTGGGGGCAGGAGGGGAACAGACAGGTTAACCCATTGACCGTGCATTGACTTGTTACAAATCCCCTGAGTGAGGATTTCTCCTGTGGATGGTTATTTTCAGCCAAGAAAGGAAAACATGGATAGTAACCAAGCAAGTGTATTTTTTAAAATTATAGCTGTAGCACCTATAGAACTCTATAATCATTATGCAAACTTTACTACGTAGCTTTTCAGTTGTAAATCAAATATTACAGGCCAGTGGATGCTTAATTTCTACATTGTAACTTTTCTTTTAGCAGTGCAGGAAGATCACAGGATCACAGAATCATCCAGGCCAGAAAGGCTTGTGGGGCTATACTCCACAATATACAGTTGTTAAGTTCCACAATATACAGTTAAGTTCCACAATATACAATAGCATAACAAGTCAAAAAATGTATTCATACTTCTTTCAGTTAAGAGTATCAAGCAATGAATGTACTAAGAAAATAAACCAGTTGTTTCAAAACCAGTTTCAATAAAAAGACATTGCTTTCTGCTACTTTTTAGAAAGGTAGAAAGAGGAAATTGATGGAAGAGCAAGTCTAAGAATGCTCTAACTCATAATAAGCTTTTCATGGGCATCACTTTGTAAGTACCTTGGGAAGAAGCTCTTTGGAGGACTGCAGGTACCGTGGTGCAGTGACAGCATCACCCCTGCAGACACTGCTCCTAGAAAGACAGCTGATTTCTATCCTAATTTTAGGGGCAGATTAAGAGATCCTGTTGTCTTGCTGGTGTGGACCAACAGTGGTCACGTGCCAAGTGCAACAATTGCCACAAAAGGTCAACTTTCCCTAACAGACTTTAGGGAAATACCTTCCTAAATAAACAGCAGCTCCAAAAGCTGCATCACTATCTTTGTCTCAGAGGTCTGCAGCTCCTGAACTGAAGTGCATGAAACAGGTTAATGGCAGCAGCTTGTTTAAAATTCATGAAGTCTTAAAGCATTACTGGATGATTTCAGTGCTGGAAGATAGACAAAATAGCTCAACAGGGGGGAGATGCTGATGTAGTAGCATCCATAGTTGCGCGTGATGCCGCACACATCCCTGCTTCTGAAAACCCACTCATCCGTCTTGTCAGAGGAAATTGCTGAGATCCTTTTTCATAGCAGAGGTGGTGGGAGAAAGGAAGCAGATGCATATTTTCCTCTAATCAAGAAGAAAGGCTAGCCCATGCCCCTCCTGAAGTTGCCCTGACCTCCAGGTAAAGGGCTCAGAGACTGGCAATGGCAAGCATTTGTTAGAGAGGGCATGAGTAGCCATGGCCAAGGAGAAACAATGCTTTGGGGCTCCTTTGCTATCGCTGAAGAGATGCTTTTCCCTCCCTGCCCTGGTGTGCCCCTTTTTGTCCACTTGTCCCGGACTGAAGGAAGTGCTGGAGCAAAATGAGTGGGAGGCCAGTGTACTCCTCCTGTGCTTTGCCTGTTGGTTCAGGGTCACACAGGCTGAAAACTTCTGGGTGAAAACTTCTGTGCCAGCCAAGGCAAATTCCTTAAATGCCTTATTTATGTACCTGTACCCAAAAGCTTTATCCAGAATGTCCCAGCTCAAGCTGCTGCCTTAGACTGGAGGCAGGTCACAG
Organism: Ramphastos sulfuratus; assembly: GCA_013399055.1. Taxonomy (NCBI): domain Eukaryota; kingdom Metazoa; phylum Chordata; class Aves; order Piciformes; family Ramphastidae; genus Ramphastos; species Ramphastos sulfuratus. The sequence goes on along the minus strand of WBNM01006900.1, from coordinate 122,696 downwards.
CAGCCCTCCCTCCCTGCCACAGGTACATTTCACATCCCTGTGGGGCCTTGCCCTGGTCCCCACATTCAGCTGAACCATCCCAGCACAGGTAGCATGGGGAGGCTGCCAAATGACTTCTGCCCAAACTCTTCGACTGTACCACAGCAGAGCCCCAAACCCCTGCTTTGCCAGGGGCAGTAGAAGGCACCAGAGCTCAGTGCCTAGTGCTCTTTTTCACTTGACCTTAGAGTGCCATGATGAGATGCAAACAGGTTTGTGCTGGTTTGAGGCTAAATGGGATATTTTACTGAGAGAAATTAAATCCTTAGCTGTGAGAAGACAGAAAAAAAAACAACAGTAACCTATATCACTCATTCTTCTGCTGAGAAACACAACTAGTCAAAATATAGATAAGACGCTCGCTTCTCACACACTTCTCAGTTCTCAGTTCTGCTCCTTTCTCTCTGGTGGTCTGTGATTGCATCTGCCTTAACTCTAATCCTACCTAACCCTTTATTTCCTCTAACCTTCTTGTCGTCTTTTTTTCACATCTCACCTCAGATCTCTGCAGATTTATCACGTGAGAGATATGGGGATTGATCTGGTTATTCCTGAGGGGAGGAAAAGAGGGGGAAAGGGGGATCCTCCTGGCAGTCTGATTGTTTTGGAGGGTTTTTGTGTTCCTGTATTACTTTTAACTTGTATATAACTGTAAATATTCCTGTATATTGTGTATATATCTGCTTGTATATTGTGCTAAGCTGTAAATATAGCTTCAGTCCTTAACTTCCAGCTGGCTGAGTTTAGTCTGGGTGATTTCATTGTGTGAGGGGGCAGTTAACTCCCAAACCATCACAAGATTCAGTACTTGTCACTTGCCCTTTAGCATGTTCTGTGCCTATGTATGAGCTGGATGCTTTTAGTAACTTGCTCAGTGAATCTGTACTGCAAACAGGAGTAGGCAATCAAGCTTCCTTGTTTCCAACCACAGAAGCTAGTTTAAAAAAAAAACAAAACCATATTACAGTGGTAATTTCTCTGGAAACAAGTTATTATCCCTGATTTCAGGACAGTGAAATGTTGCATAAATACCCCACTTGTGAGTTTTCAACCCCTGTTAAAATTTCCTTCTGAGTGTGTGGCCTGTGTGGTGAGCTTGAATCTGACAGGGATGTGATTATTGTCATCAACCTCCTTCCTCTGCTCCCCTAGAGCCCCTAAGTCAGAGTCCTAGATCAGGCAGAGCAATGCTCATAGGGAAGAGGTATTCAAAATCCATGCTGAACAGTACTTTGCCTTGTCTGGGCTGTCACCATGCTTTTGCATTTCTATGAATTAACTCAAGAGCTTTGGACCCAGTTTACAGTTCCAGTTTCAGTCTGATCCTGCTAGTCTGGAGATCCCTGCCCTCAGCTTTCCTATTCCCTTTGGTGGGGCAGTGCAGTGCCTTCAGAGAGGAGATACACAGGTAACATGCGTGGACTTGATGTGCGCGTGGGATGCTGCTGGCATCCCACACCCCTACCCAGTGCTGACACAGACCTTAGATACTTCTTCACAAAGCCATCATTCTTAACTTGCACAGTCACTCTTTTAACTTGCACTCACCCTTTTAATTTGCACAGTCACCCTTTCCTCGATTACCACTATTGGGAAGCCTTTCATCTGCAGATTAAGAGTTGAGGTGTCACAGAAAGCTTCACCTCTTAGGGTTGAGAAGCAAGACAGGCTGCCCACTAGCTTCAAGGCACAGCAGTGTCCCTGAAGCACAGAGACTTACATAGTGGCTACCTGGCTTTCCTAACAAAAGGAAAGAAGAAAGTGGTCTTTGGACTCTATCCATGAAATTAAAAATAAAAACAAACAAACAAACAAACTTAACTGGAGTTGTGCTTGAGTGGGGACAGCAAGTTTCCCCCTGTACAGTTCCCACACTTCTACACTGCATGGAGCATTTTTTACCAATGCACATACTTCGGAGGCATATTTGAAGTACAAACCCTACACTTCATGCTCAGACATCCAGGAAACAGTTAATAAAACTATTCTAGAATGGCGTAGAGCTCATGTGAAATAAGAGTACAAAAGTCTGACTTGTTTCCAATGGCTACAGAGTTGCCTTGGGGGAGATAAAGATATAGTTATTTTTAAATATAGCTGTTTTCTGTTAAGGGAACCTACGCATCAGTCCTTCCTATCACACGTCTCCAGAGAAAGCAACAGCCATTCCACACACTCCTCTGCTGCGGATTGCTCAGCATTTTGTCCCACAGTAATCTGTAGGAGAAACACAACCCTCTTGTTACATGCTTTGAGCTCACAAGATTAATTCTGTGGGATATATCTTGAGATCAGAAATTGGAACACATTCCTAACAGCTTATCATCATTCAGGCAATTACATATGCAAGCAAAACGGCAGTGATTGAGGGAGAATCAGAATGCTTACAGACAGATACATTTTCATGTTTAATAAAGTTGTGGGGTCTTTTTCTCCCCATATAAAGCTTTCCGTCAAGTGCTTTCCAAGCATTTTCCAAAGGCAGCTTAGTGTTACATTGTATTAATTTCTGTTTTACAAACCGGAAACTAAAGCTCAAAGAAATCATTTGAGGAGACTAAAACAGCAAACCCCAACCCAAATCAGAAATTAAACCAAAACCTTCTGGAAGTAAAACCCCAGCCCTTCTCCAAATACCTCTAGTTGCTATGCAGCTTTTTTACCCAACCAATTAAACACAAGAGAACGGCAAGGAAATTGCAAGCTTCAACATACTTACTCCCATACTGCTGGCATTAGTACAAAAATAAATATTTTTATTAACTAGCTTACAAAAATAAAGTCTATTCAGTCACATGGGGGGTGGGGAGGTGGTGCTGGTTTATTTGACTTTGGAAGATAAAGCCTGTTTGAAACGTCTCTTTAGATCTTGCATGTTGGGAGATTTGGGTCGAGGGATGATGGATGACCGCCTCCTGTCCGTGCTGCCAGCATGCTGTACTTTGCTGACCTCCTTGCAAAGATACTGGAAAACATCGCAAACACCTTGGGAGTCATCACTCGTGGAGATTTCCAAGAATAGGCTGCCCAGTTCACTTGCTAGTTGTAGTCCCTCTTTTGCCTCTACTTGCCTGGCATGAAGGAGATCTGCTTTGTTCCCCACAATAATGATGGGTGTCCTGGCATCTGGGTGGACCTTGCGTATGTGTTGGTAGAGAGGTCGGACTGACTGGTAGCTGCTGTAGTCTGTGATGGAGTAGACCAGGAGGAAGCCCTCTGCCCACTTCACACACCTGGACAGGGAGTCCAGCACCTGCATACAGTCTTCCTGCACCTGTGGTACAACAGAAAGCACAAAATTGGCCTTGTTAAAGTATAAAGACAGTATCAGATAGGACCGGTCCAAAAGGGAGCCTGAGCTCTGCCTTGGGAGATTGACTCTGGGACTGAAAACGAAGCCGGGGCTCAAAAGCAGAACCTTTCAGTGGCAAAGAAGAACCGATCAATCTGAAGCATCTCCGTACCTGGATGCACCCCGGCGTGTCTTGGATCTGCACGGCAACGTGGTCCCCTTCCAGATGGACAAGCCTGGAGTACAGGTTGCCTGGGGGAGCAGAGAGCCGTCAGTCACTAGCCGCGCCCGCGGGGTCTCCTCCGCGCCCTGCCGCCCAACCTCACCTAACCTCACCTGTGTTTGGCTCGTAGTCCCCGATGAACCGCTTCGTCAGGAACCGCACGATCATCGCTGCAACACAGAGCGACCGTATTAGGCGGAACGGACGGACAGGGGAAAGCGAGACGGACGGACAGCCCCGTGCCCCCTCGCCCCGCACTCACCGCTTTTGCCGACGTCGCGGGCACCCAACACAGCCAGGCGGACCTGGGCGCCGGGTGGCCCCGGGGGGCACTCCGCTATGGGCGCCAGCAGGAACGGCTGGGACATGCTCGGCAGGCGCATGGGAGGGGTAGCCGGGTGGCTCTGGGTTGCTCCGCTCTGTTTCGCCAGGCTCGGCAGGCAGCGCCCAGCTCGGGCAGCCGCCGGAGGCTTTTAAATGCTCCGGCGACAGCGCCCCTCACTATACCGCCCCACGGGCTGCACCAGCCCCGCCTCACTTTACCGCCCCTAGCCCTGCCACCTCCCCCAAACCGTACCGCCCAGCCTCTTCCCCCTGCCGGGTCCTGCAGCTCTCTCCCGAGTCACCCGGTGGCTGCCGCCCGTGGTTGCAATCCCGCCCACTCCTCTCCACCACCTTCCCCGTTCCCAGGGGTGGAGTGGACCCCCCTGGGCGGAGGCACCGGGGCCCCTAAAACAAAGTGGTCCACAGGTCCTTGAGGTCCGGATTAGATCCCTTGTGCTTTTTAATTGGAAGTAAGTTTCAAAGAAAGATGCTCCACTATGGGCTACTAAGTGAGCTCCAAACCTGCCCATGCAAGCACCTGTCCTATTCGTTTAGGACACGAATAATCCACTCAGGTAGTACTTTATTTTTGTTGGGGAGATAATACAAGCCCTCAGAAAACAACATGGAGGAGGCCAGTAGGTTGCTACTTGAAATGAATGGAATGGATCTATGGTGTCACAGCCCAGCACCAGGGGAGGCCAGAGCCACCATGGGAACAGCTGGGCCCCAGCTGCAGGGCTGATGCTCAAGGGCAGTCCAGGTGGTCTCAGACACATATGCAGGTAGCTGAGACTAATCTCAGCAGTAGCGGGGCTGTGCACAAGTGCTGCACTTGGTTGCCTTCCCCTTCAATTCAGCTCTCAGAAGGTGCGCACAATAACAACATGTCACGTTCTATCTTGCTTTCCTCTTGTCCTTCCTTATACTTTTGCCCTACATCCATGCAGGAGCCCAGGTACTCAATCTGCTTCACCCTTCTTTGGAGACACTCAGCCCCAGTTCCTCCGGAACATGAAAACTTAGAACCATAGCACCAGCTCTGCTCTACCAGACCCAACGTGTTCCTGGGAAAAGTCACCTCAACACCACATGGAGAAGGATGTGGACAGAGTTCATGCAGGGAGTGGAGGCACAGCTCAGGCTCTGCATCCTGCAGCAGCTGAAGGATTGGGCACCTCCCCAGGGCAATTTTCTACCCTGTTTAAAGAATCTGCCCTGGTAGCCCAGAAACGTTGTAACTGGTGATGATTCTACATTGCACTTGCTGAAGGGTTACAAACACTTCATAGCAATTAAGGCCATGCTAATTAAGTAGTGCCTGCAGAAAAGCATGGCCGAAGAAGTGCTGTTGACTATTTGCATGACTGTAGTGCCCGAGAACCCCTACAGTAACACTGAGCCATCTTTAACCTCAAAACCTGATTGCGCCTTTCTACTTCATATTCCGTCATGCCAGTGAGCCCTTTTTGCTTTAAAACAAGCTTTCTCATATCCCTAAAAGCATTAGGTTTCCAGAGGTTCCTGCTGCTGTCATCTGCTCCCATTGTCACAGCAACACTTCTCTGTGGCCTTGCTTACAGTGCCAACACAGGCTATTTTTGTGCATTTCTTTACAAAAGAGCCACTGAAATGAGTCTGCCCTAGGCAGACGATTCCCAGGTGCTGAGCTGCAAAAGCAGCAGTACTAAACAACCACTATTACTAAAACTTGAGGAGTGCCTCGTTTCTGTGCAGCTGTAGAGTTCATGCTGCCTCACCTGCCATGAGGGCACTCCCAGGGGCAGACAGTGATAGTCAAGCACAGAGATGACAGTACATGAAGTGAGGTAGGAAACCCTGTGAAGGAATATACTTCCAAGACTCTCTCCATCAGGACATATCCTGGCTGAAGCAGCCAAGACTCTTACATTCCTTACAAGATTCCTTACATATGGGAGCTCTGAATAGCTGTCTTCATTCTGTGGGCCAAGATAACCCTGGGATGCACAGCCCTCAAAGCTGTTCCAAGAAGCCTTTCCTTGCTCAGCTGGAGGTCCTACTTGGAATTGCCAAGGCTTCACTTTCAGTCATCCCATGAAGATGATACATGCCACCACCACAGTCATCATCCCCTTTCATACAGCAACATCTGTCACTCAGTCCCATTCACATGGAGTTCCAGGGACACCATAGCTCTGCCTGAACCACCTCCCTATTCCAAACTCTGGAAACACTGAACAGCAGATACTTTTGGGAGAGAGAACAGACAGCTTACTCCTCTGGCTTGCAGCACAGAGGACATATTGAAAGCCACTGGAGTTTCCTTTTCCTCTAAGAAACAATGCAGTGTTCTCCAATGATACTGTGGAGTCTGCTAGAAGCTCTAGGCTTGAAATGGGCAGGACAACCTTAAAGAGCAGCAAGCACAGTACCTTTTCATGCAGAGATGTGCTGCTGAGAACCTTTGCTGTGAGCTGGTATGGCTTCACCACTCCACAAACTTTCAAGGATCACAAGCCCAAAGCTGTAGGTGTTCCTTACTCTCCTCAATTGGCTAAGCAATATGGAATGGACATGGACAAAACATGATCGAGGGTCATTACTCGAAGTCACTTCCTCCCAATACTGAAAAATGGAATCAGCAACTTCAATTAGAGCCTTGCATTTTCTGGGCTCTTGAGCTGTACAGGTGCTGGTGCTGACAACTACATCCCTACCCACACTTGAATTAGAATGGTCATGACTCTAGATCCTAGCAGTTACAACTTGATTCCTACACAGACCTTGGTAGTACATCCACTGAGGCATATGTATGTACATGAAATGCTCATAACCTGTCTTACACACCACTACCCTCAGAATCACAGGGGTTGCTGCCACCTTCCTCCCATGCAAGGAAGGTGGCAGCAATGGCAGCTGTAGGGTGCCCTCTGCACTATAGGAGACACTATGCATACCCTTGAGTCGTGAGGTACTACCCAGGCAATAATGAGCCCACTTTAACTGTGTTCTCACCCCACCTTGCAAGGACAGAGGGAACCTGTCTGCTTTTGCTGGGATAAGGAGGTTCACATTCGCTGGCACGTTTACGTACATTTATTGGCATCTTCTGGACCAGCAAAGGCACCCCAGCACAGTATGTCTGGAATGCTAACTGTTCTTTTGATCATAAGGAACGTGAACATGCTGAGTCCAGGATTGCGCTGAGGACAAGAGAGAAAACATGAAGACTGTTTCCATCTGATAGATAGAAAAGGAAGATTACAAGTGTTAATTGTTTGTACGTCCTTTGAGGAGCTGCTTACCTGTCTAGGCCCCAGGAGTGAGTTTGGAGGTGTCTGCACACTCCTTGCCTGCATCAGACATGCACACTTCACCTGCTCTCTCCATGGGTGTTCTCAGCCTGCAGCCTATTTGCAGGGGCATAGCTTCTCCTTGGTTCTTTCACTGAGCCTTTCAGTTCACACAGCACTAGCACTAACACTGCCTACACACTCCTGAGGAAATCTCAGGACAATAAACTAAGACGCTTGACTTCTCAGGAGGTTTCTTTGCTTCTCCAAGAGAAGACAGCTTTTGGCAGGGAACCAGCTTCAAAGGTTCAAGGCAGTAGAACCTGGAAAAGAGGAGACAGCTCAGCTCCCACCTCCTGATCAGGCTTCATGGAACAGACAAAGCACTACACTGAAGTGTCATGGTTTGTGCTAATCCAGAAGCACTTCACTCTTTGAACATTGCATAGGGACAGCCTGTCCGCCAGCTCTGGGCTAATGGAGTCTGAGCTAGAAAACAGATAACATGTACTGAACTTCTGTGAAATTGGCTCTTAAACTAAGGATTCCCGAATTCTGCTAACTCAGTGTGTGTCCAATCATGAGAAGCCTACAGTTCTTCACAATGCAAAATAAGTGTGGAACGAAACAAAATTCGCCTGTCCTCAGTGCAAAGAGGAAACACCAAGCCTGCAGCTGGCACACACAGCATGGTTTTCCTTGCTAGGCACGGACTCAGAGCAGGATCACAAGGAACTGGTTACAGCTTATGGGTCTAACATGTGAAACTCTTCTAGGAGCCCAAGGAGAGTGGACTTGCAACTCCAAACACCATAAGGAAACCCACTTCCTCTGCTCAGAGGCAGAGCTCAATTACCAAAATCACTCCCCTTCCCTCCCAAACCTTCTGCAAGTTTTGCATACACTTGAAACTTATCTTTTATCAAGGATGCATTTCAACGTAGACACTAGTTTCCTGACTGGAGATGTCCCCAGGCAGTTCTTGAGTAAATTTTCTCACTTCACAGCTCTCCCTCTTTTGTCAGGACTGTGCAAACACAACAAATGAATGGGAAGGAAACTTCAGATACCAAGATGTCCAAGTATATGGGCTGTATTTCTGCAAACCTGAGATTACCACCTGAGGAAAAACATCACTACACTGAGTGCACCTAACAGGTAGTGTCTACAAACCCAAGACAGATTAAGCCTCAGTTAATTCGTCCTGTTTTCAAACATTTACAAAAAAACAAACCCAACCCACCCAAAAAAGGAGATTCTCTTCCTGTACAAACCAAATACCAAATTTCATTTTTGGTCATTTCTGGGAAGCCTGACTGAAAAAAACATTCCCTCCTCCTCCCAGCCCACACACAGCTTCCAAATATGCATTTATGAGCATCTACTGTCAGCATAGTGACCTTAAAAACACTGAGACTAAATAAATTGAGAACTGTTGCATTGCTGTCTCTCTGGAAGCACAGCTCTTAAATGAGACTACTGTATCCCATCTAGTCTTACTATTCTAAATTGTTGACAATAAATTCAAAAAGTTTACAACTACCCACCATTTCTCCATGATGCTATAAGCTGATCCACTGCAATCCTGACAGACAAGTACAAACAAAACACAGGACCAAAATAACTCACACAAGCATGCATGAGAAAAATAAAAAATGCCATGAAAGAAATCATACCAAAACCCGCCTCCTGCTCAACTCCTCCAGGCACAAAGCCTGATGGAAAAGGGTGTTTACCTTGTAAGCCAAATGCCAACTTTACAATGCTAGGGAAACTGACAAGCCAAAGATCAAAACTCTAAGGCTTAGGGTATAAATCCAGATGCTTAAAGAAAATCTCGCTTGATCATGAAAGCCAAGGGCATATGCTGCAACAGCGAAATATTCATCTCAACCTTGCTTCAGGGGATGATGCACTCCATGTCCAATATATATGCTGTCAAAAGACAGTACTAGTGTCACGTATTCGTATGTGAATGGGTGAGCTTTGCTCCATCATCTTCAAAGCATTTCTGAAGTCATTCCAACTACAGTCTACTCCATCTTCTAATTTGGGAGCCTGGACAAACTTCAAACACACCATTTGCTCATTAGGACTTCCAAATGTCCAGTATCTGAAGCCTGTCACCCTTAAACACCAGGCCGAGCCAGACAATGACTTTGACATCCAAAACCTACATTCCATGAGAATGGAACACCCACACTTGAATGTGAGGTAAATGGAAACAGCCATTAATCTCTAAATTTATAAGCAATCCATACACAGTTTGACACTTCTACTTAAGGCACTTCAGAAATAAGGAAAAAGGCAAACCTCATCTTCTCAATCTTTCACTCCCAAGCCTACTAGCTGTCCTGCAATTGATTTTTCAGTAGTTTTCAAGTCAATGCCTACAAACTGCTTGAGGTCACTACTTCTCTAGTATCTTACTCCCTACATGCAGACATTTTTTGCATCGATTCATTTGAGGTAGTGACGCAGTATCTTACATGACACTTAAAAATATTTAACCGTATCTAGAACAGAGTTAAGATCATTTATGCAATTTCAAAGCTACCTTCAGCAGGTTTTAGCAAGCTCCACACTTTTTCAAACAAAGATCACAGAAATGCATTACTAAGTAGTTGGCTGAAGATATTCTTCTGCCAGGTAGCACTGGGTTTTTCATGAAGCATCAATAAATCACTGGATGACAGGAATACATCAGAACATTCAGGCAGGTGTTTAGGCTCACCAGACACGCAACAAAATGCAAGCATTCAGCTATGCCAGGTAACTCAAATGATAGAAATCAAATTACACAGGCTGGCAGTTTTGGAATTAAAAGACTCATTTTAAGCTACTATTTCCTAAGAATGCTTATTGATCTGAGGATGTTCTAAAAATCTTTCTTTTGCAGGTTACAGGGATGAAACACCAAGATCTGTCCACAGCTGTTTGTCAAGAGGTTACTTTCGAAAACTGCTTCGGTAATTGTTTGGTACTAAAACTGAAGTCCCTTAGCCAAAAGCTTATATCAATGAAATCCAAATCCCATTGTCTCTTTTCCCACACAAAGAGTAACCTTTAAGTGACACTGTGCAATTCCTGGTAAATGCTCTTAGTTTAATGGTGAAATATTCCAGGTCCTATCACATTAACTCATGATGATCACTAAACATTTAGAATTTCAGTGTTCCTAGGATTTATGGTGTATATAAACAACTGATCAAGAAAAGCTGTAATAATTTAAATGGCCAAACATCATGTAAAGTGAGTTAAACTTCAATAAAAGACAAGTTTTCTAAAGCATCTGTTCCAAAAAGTAAATCAGCCACAATCACATACGGTTGTCCAAAACCAGACCTTTATTTTTTCTAATGAGCATTATGCCATAAATTCGTAGGGAATGGGCTCCAGCAGCTCTGGATCCTTGCCATTAGTCCTCACAAAGTGTGCTTCTCTTGGTGGAGCGGGCTGTAAACACCAGAAAAAAAAGCCTCATGACACTGTACCTCAAAAGCAACCTTACAGAAAATCCATTTTGATGATCATTTAACACATTGTTATATACACATCTATTTTCATTCCTAGTATCTGTAAAATTTGATTCAACAAATAGCAGAGAAAGCAGTCTATTACAGTGTGCTTAATTGCTAAAAGAAAAAAAAATTGACACTGTACCCTCTGCAATTTATTAATCCAAATTATCCCTGTACTCTATGGTTCCAGAAGCAATGGCAATTGTTTCCTCTCTGAAGTCTAGTTGTTTTTCCTTAAAGGGTCACAAAAGAAGCTGCTGCAGCTAAACTCAACTAAACAAAAAGACCGAACCACCACTGACCCTATAAATCGGCCACAACTTCCTGCTGCAAATAAGCAAGAGCAGAAAGCACCCACTCCTTTGCTCACAGCCAAGGCTACAGCTTCCATCCAAGAACAGTGCACTCCTCGTCAGGCACCAAACACACCAGACAGCCCAGGTACAGGCATGCTGCATACTGTCGCTAAACTCTTGAAATGAAAAAAAAAAAACAACCTCCTGTGGAAAAGGATCAAGAACCCAAGGGAGGGTGATGCAATGAGACACTGCCAACACAATCTGTCAGAGGCGAAGACTTTTCAGAATGTTGTAAGCAGCTTCATTCATCTGGAATATTATTTGATTTTTTTGGTTGGCTTTTTGTTTTCTTTGGGTCTTTCTGTTTTCTAAAGACAGACCTCAGTTAACAGTTTACAGAGTAGTAACACTGTTGTTTTCAGAAATAGTATTTTACTCAGCTGATTTGGTTCTAGTTGCATTTTTTTTGTGAATTGAATTAACATGTCAAATACAATAAAATCATTACCTGACGTTTCAGTTGAACCCAAATGCCTTTTTCTTTTGCTTCCTTTTTCTTCTTTTCATTCTCCTTCACACGTTGCAGAAAGCTGTCTCTGCTCTTGGAATGTTTAATGTGCTCAATGCGCACATTAATTCGCTTGGCAAGAATCTTGCCCCTAAGAAAGAAAATGAGTTTTTAAATCTACAGAACTTAATAAAGGCTATTTTGAAGCTAGTTTTATGGTCCTTGCATAAGTAACTCTGTAAGATCAATTACAGGTATTTTTTTCTCTAAGGGGCAATCACTCAAATACATTGTTAATGCAAATCAGATATAACTTCTATAACTAAAACCTTATTAATACATAACAATGTGCTGACAATTTAAATTGTGGACTAACACAATTTTAACCATGTAGCATACAATGAATTTTATTAACACTGCACTCCAGTCCAGCTCTTGGAAAAAAACCAACTTGTCCTTTTTGAACGAACTGTACAGAATCCAGTTGAATAAAGCCACACATTAATATTTAAAAAGAGCTTCAGCACCAATGTGAAGTTGGCTGAAAACCCCCATTAGGTAATGTCACTAAGTGCTTCTCAGCAAAAAATGTTTCCTCTGACAGGATCCAAGTCAAATGAGCATCATTTGCTTGGGTTATAAAAAGGATAAACACTTTACCCACCTTGAATGACCAATCAAGACAATAAGTGTCTAATTGGCAAAGTGAAAGGAGGGTCCAATTACAGATAACTTTCCTTTATACAAAGATGGAATACACAGAATTTCATTACTTACTTGACCTGCTTATTAACAATAATGCCCACAGCGTGTTGAGTAACATTATATACTCTTCCAGTTTTGCCATGGTAACACTTGTGGGGCATACCTTTTTGAACAGTACCCATACCCTGTTAGGAGATAAAACAAAGCATAAAATTGAACTTGAGAAAAACAAACAAAATAAAACACACCCTACGAAACCATTAAGGACTTCTCTTTCAGAAGTTATTTAAAACATATGCTTCAAAATACTTGATTGATTTAAAAATACTCCAATTTAATTCATAAATCAGAATATATAGCCATGCACTTTGTATTCAAAGACTATTAAAATTTGCTATGACAATTCTGGTTGCTTTCAGTGTCGGTGAAAGGACTGATCACTTTGCTTTAGCAGCAATCACAGGAGACAATCATCATCAAGCTCCAGGGTGTCAAGAAACATTAATCATGAACAATACAGCTCAGCTGTGCAAGAGCCAAACAACACCAAGCAGAGTACACACCATGTATGTGACTGTTATGAAAACTCTGTATTTCAAATGAAACTAAAGGATTCAACCAAGAAACAATCCTTCATGAAAGGGTTTCAGAGTCACTACAACTTCGTTTTGAGAGTACAGAGAATTTTAAACAAGTTCTAGAAAATACAAAGTGACCAGAAATGCTGCTTATTTTTTTCCCCCTGAGTTAATATATATGACTTAACCTTACATTAGTATCTTCGTTTCTAGTTTTAATGTGGCTTTGCAACCACCATCCCTGTGCACACAGGGACAGAGGTAACTGCCAGGTACACCATGCATAAACTATACTTCAGGTGGAACTTGGGCAAAACAGGACAGTTACCAAAATTACAGCTGAGGTTCCTAAGAAAGTAGTGCTGGTAGGTAGCACCATATGGTACTAGATATGGCAACTTTCACTCAGTTTTTTCAGTTGAAAACATAATAACAAAGTACACCCAAATTATTTTTTCCATATATAAAAAATCCCACATAAACCAGCATGTGACACTGAAGCATTACTACTGGTTCAGTAGCACTGTCATTCCAGTACTGCTTCAAATGAGAGCAGCAGGTACTTGTGCTTACACACAAACTAAGTAATAGAAAAAGACTACCTCCAGAAACTGGAGGCTGAGAAGGATTACACTGCTTTAACATTTTATTACACAGCACTGTACAAAGTACCTTGATATCAACTATATCGCCCTTCTTGTAGATGCGCATATAGGTAGCCAGAGGGACAACTCCTGTTAAAGAGATACAAATGTGGATACTTATGAAGCCCAGTTTCACACAAACACACAAAATGGTCTGGGGGACACAGATCGTGCATTGGAAAAGTCTTCTTAAATAGCTCAAATTTAAACTAATTTCAAAACCACAACACTGAGAAATATGTATTTATTTTTAATTTGTAATTGCCTTCTCACATACTCCCAATTAAAAAAAAATAAACAAACGAGTCAGGAAGAATTGCAACTTTAATCCCACTCCTAACACAGAACTTGAAAAGGCATTACACTATTTACTACTTCACTGTTAACACTGCTGTCATTACTGCTCATTGCTAAGAGGCAAAAGAAAAAAGTACGTTTTAACTGTCAGTTACTGAATTATTTTCTTCAATTTGAAATTAATTTTCAAGCACTGACAGAATTAGCATTATTATTACTGTCATGCAATTGGAATAACAATGTATAAGCTGTAAGAGCTGGGAGTTTTACTTGCATAAAATTCTACAGTTTTTAGCCTAAACTGTCAGAAGTTCTTTGACACAAACCACTGCATTACAAATGCTACTTAGGGACTGCAACTTAATGCGTTCTCGCTACAAGGTATACTCACCATGCTTCCGGAAGGGCCTTGAGAACATATAACGTGTCCCCCTCCTCTTTCCCTTTGTGTTCGTCATTTTGACTGATTACTGTAAAAACAAATGCAAATTATTCAGAACTACTGGTTCATTCACTTAATATTTGTCTAATAGCATTTTCAGACACTTTAGAAAAATCAAGTCTCTAAGGCTATTCACCACTTCCCAATTACTGGGCAAATCAGAAAGTGTTGTTGGTTTAGACATCCACAGAAAACAATTTATAGGACCATGGGATAACTGAGGTTAGAACGGATGTTTGCAAGTCACCTTGCTCAACCTCCTGCAGTATTTGCTATGAGATCAGACCATGCTGCTCAGGGCTTGAAGCCTATCAAGGATGGAGAGAAACCACTGCATGGCCTCCCTGGGCGGTTTGTTTGAAAGGTGTGGCTCGCTGTTCTAATGACGAAAAACCTTCCCTTACATCCAGTATGACTTATGATTTTGATTTAAGCCAGATGTCTGGTGCTCCTGCCATGTGTCTCTGTCAAGCACCAGTATCTGTCGTCTTCTCCACGCACTGTGGAGGACCTCTGGTCCATTAAGCCCATCTCCCTTAGCCGCCTCTTATGAGGCATCCAAAACTCAGCATCCCCACCAACAGAGTTATAGGTCACCATTCCAGGTGCCGACCAGCAGTCAGGTTAATGAAACTCGAATACTGCCGCAGCGATTCTCACTGCAAGGCCCACACTGAAGAGCAGTCTCAGCCATCCCGCCGGCGCAGAGCCGCCCTCCAGGCCCCGACATCCCACTGGCGGGCTCGGGGCTGAACAGGACCATCACTGTCCCCTCAGCGGAGCCCCACTCCTCCAATACTGCACTCGCTGCTAGACCCCTTCCTTCCTTCCATTCCTCAGCATTCTCCTGGCTCAGACCAGCGCCCCGCAACATGCCTGCAGGCCGCAGCCTCCTCCCTCCCTCTGCACCCTCCGCCTCTCAGCAAGGCCGCGCCGTCCGGAGCCCCCCCGCCGCCGGTGCAACTTGGCCGCTTTCCCGCCGCTACGCGGACTCGCGGAGGCACCTGAATCCGATCAACGGGGCTCAGCACAACTCACCGCGTGTGCCCTCAAAATGGCGACTGAGGTGAAAAGGAAGAGGCGGCGCCGGGGCCGCCCTTAACAGCGAGGCCTTCGCAAGGCTGCCCGCGCCGTGCCTGAAAGAAACTGCGGGGGAGCTGCCCCCTGTCCTGCCTGATTTGCTTGTCTGCCTGCTTGCCTTCCGGCCTGCCTGCCTACCTCATTTGCCCGTCTGCCTTGCCCGCCTGTCCTGCCTGAGGTATGTCTTCTGGAAGCCACGTAAGCCGATAAGCCGATACTGATAAACAACCACGGAACTGCACTGGCAGAAGTTTGATTCTTTCGCTGAAGCCTAGACAAATGTAATTTTTTTATCATGGCTGTGCCGGGAGACGGGGCTAGGAGATATTTGATAGTGGGGTGGCCACTATGTCCTGATAAATCATATTTACACTTCATCCACCGTTTAAAAGCAACCTAAGTTTCCTGCCAACAAATGCAGTAGTTATGATGCCTCTCTCTCCCCAAAACTATTCAAGGATAGCTTTGGGAAGTATACAGTCTTCGGAGGAGAACTAGATCAGTAGTTAGTTCTCAAAAGTAATGGTTATTCTTTGCGTAAGACCCCACTTATTACTTACCTTTACTGGAACTAAGATGCTAGCCCTATTCACTGCAACAGAAGCTTTGTTCAGTGCTGAGAAAACTAAACCTCTGCTAGACTGCTCATGTCCATTGCAATACCACTATACTTCATCTTAATTAAATCTTTTTAAATGGTTTGACTGTGCCAGAAAGCACATTCCAAGATTAACTCCAGAGTACAAGAAGTTGTTTGCTGACATTAAAGAAGTACGCCAGAATTTAAAATTGCAGTAATGGGAACCTTGCACTATTCTGTGTATGTTGACAGCTGCCTGACTGGAGATCCAGGTAGTCCTGGTCAGGAAAGCATGACAGGAGAACCAAACCAACAGCAGAAGCAAAGATGCTGCTCAGGTCTGGGATTTCTTATTGTTGTAATGAGGTTTCTTATGCCATAATCTACAATTTGTATGATGGATATCTCCACAAAGATAACTCAAATATGGATTCTCAACAGAGAGCTTTTATATGGCCACGGGTTGCATCAGCTGTGTGGTGGCTGAAAATGAACCAGACTGGCGAGCAGCTTCCAGAGCTGGCAGAGTGATTCATTGTGTTTGTGCATCATCAATATTAGAACAGACAGGAATCATCATGGGAAGCTGATTGCAGGTGGGAATGAGTCAAAGAAAGGGCCTCCTTCCCCTGAGCTAAACATGCAGGGACAGTTCAAAACTTGTCTCAAGCAGAAGTTGCCCTGCTGCAGGAATTCTTTGTTTTGAAGGAAGCACTTATTTAATTTAGAGGAGGGATGTTAACTTAAAGCAGCATATAAAAACGTACTTGATCCTCTGACTAACTTCACAGTTATTTTAAGGTTGTCTTGCAAAACTTAAGCCCCTTCTATCATCATTTAAAAGCTACTTTAATATTTATGGATGACAAGAATGGATATGGAGGATTAAATACAATATCAGGTTCTGTCTGCAAAGTTAGCTGGCATGGCATGTTGTGACAGAGGCCCTGTCTCCACATGAAATCTCTTGGAATAAAATGTATTTAGAAAAATGCATCTGTATTCCAGCTCTACACCATGAAAAATCTAGAATTTACAGCACCTGATATCTACACAGAGAAAGTCTGTATCATTTAATATGCAGTCAGCCTAGGTATTGTGAAACCTTTCCAAGTGTGAAGATAGTTATAAGCCTGAACAGCTTTTAGGTGGGGAAGCATATTGATAACAGATAGATTTCAGGGAGGATATCAAGCAAAGTAAAGACAGGATGTCAAATCCTAAAAGGCATTATTGAATAAAGAAGATGTGAGCTGAATGACTTACTCTTGCCAGTAATTTACATAGAGGGCAAATCTCCACATGGAGCAGGAAGGAATGGGGAAGAAACTCCACATGTTCAAACTCATGTCCACATATAAAGCATGTAAGCATAATTCATAGGGGAGCAATAGCTGTGAACTTAATTGAACTCTGCTTTATATGAGGCCAAATAAGACATTCAGGATTTGCTACATTTCTTACCTTAATAAATTGCATGAAATGTTTATTCAAAAATTCAGTAACTTTTTTATTTGTAAAATTTACTGTCATTAGCACATGCTTCTTTAGCTCTGCTTTTCAAAGAAACAATCCTGTTTCTCTCCATTGACTGTGCATGCCATCAGGGTTTGATCCAGAAATCCATCAGTCCATCTCCTATATACAACATCTGACAAATGGTTTCCCAAAACCATGGCCTACTGAGCACTTAAGGACTGCAGAGCCTTTTTGTGTTGCTCACAAAAAGATTTCTCAATAATGGCTGTTTCCAGCAGATAAAGTTGCACAAGTTGTGGGGCGAGTTCTGGTCCAGAAACTTGAGCTACCAGCAAAGCAGATAAGGGGGAGGCCAGCAGCTCTGCATTTCAGACTGCCAGTACTCCCCATACTGCCCTGCCTCATCCTCTCAGAAAACCAGCCCAGACTGCTTTTCCTTGATCAAACTGCAGTTGTAGGATCAAGATTCCAGTTTGCCCTAAGCTGTAGAGCAAACACCACCTCTTGTTCTGCTTCAGAAACACCACATCCTGTTAAATATTATTTATTAATATTCATAATGCTTATTTTGTAATTTAATAAGATCATGCCTGGACATGCCACAACACATATTACGCCTATTTTTGGCCTACCACAACACATCCTCAAGACTAGGGTGAATGCAAGTGACAACACCCAGTTTAACATGAAAATCTAAAACTCCATGTAGGTCCCAGGTGGTACTCCACCCATTAATGTACTTTGGAAATCTTACTACACCATGATAAACTATTTCCCTTCTACTGTCTGGCTTGGAGGTAGAGCAAGACAGGGAAAGCAGCTTCAATGGGAACCAGTTCAAAAGTTGCTGGGGAAAGGACCTCGAGAGGGTGGGTTCATTAGAAGTCAAAGAAGCGGGAACTAGGTAAACATCACTTTGGTTTTCAAAATGGAAAATACCATGCCAAAAACCCCAAAACTTTTCTAGTCTCCAGGTTCCCATAGTCAGGATTCTGTTTTTTTGAGAGTCCTGTTTCTGACACTTCTTTGCAGCATCTGTCTGGTCAACAGCTCTCTCTAAGGAATACACATTCTATGATGATTCTGCACATGGGGTTGTCAGGAATCCTTCACTGAAATTCTAATGCACAGTAGGGTATGGCTTTACTCCTATGCTCAGAGGACCAAGTGATACACACTTGGTGATACAGAATTCTTAACTGTGGCATTCCATTTGTGTTAGGTTATTCAGCAAGGGTGTGGAAGGAATTTAAATTAATGAGAGTTTATAAAGGGCTCTGAGGTGAAAAATGAAAAATATTCCCCTTCAGTAGGGTGTAGGTCTCCTGTGTCTCTCCTGTAATGGATTCATTACAGTGAAAAAAGATACCTGATTATGACTTGGAGCAAAATTTTAACAGAAATAACTGAGAATAGGTGTTAAATAAAGGGATTGAAATCTGCAGTTCCTCTTGTGATAACACTGTGAAACCTAGAGTCTAAATTGAAAATCAAGACTGTGAAGTTAATTGGTTACCCCATGGTAGGCTTTCATTCATAGAAATGCAGCATCTATTCTCTGCTTTTGACCAAAAAGTTACTGGCCAATGTAATCTCTGTTGTTCCATTGTTCACTCTTTCCAGAAAGATCATGTTACGTGGCATCTCAGAGTCATGCTTTTGCCCCCTTTAACAGTCTCTAGCTCCCCGATGTTTCTAGCACTAACATTTTATTTCTAGTAGTTCAATTCCACATCCACAAAACCCATTCTGTAAATATAAGCCTGAGCCTAGTTTCATGGGAGTTAAAATCAATAAAGATTGCGGCTGAGCCACCAGTAACTTTCTAGAAGTGACTGTACAAACTCTTTAATGGGCTCACTGGGGAATCCCAGAAGTGCCAGTACAGGTGGCTGCACTGAGCTGCATTGCCAGTTCCATGGAGAGAGGAATGGAAAATAATGACAGTGTGCCCTTGAGACAAATGAAGGAAAAAAGAATTGTGATGAGGCCCAGTATGTCACACAGGGGTGAAACGTTTTATTACACTAATGTTACTTCTACAATAATTGCTAATTAAAAATGTTACTAGATGCAAGTAGGTTGATACTGAAGCCAAACAAATGGCCTTTTTTCCATCATAATCTCAACTACCACATCAAATCTGAAATAGTGAAAAAGGTTCTGTCATGCAACTGCTTATTTGAATACCACAGCATTCTACTTGTGTATGCATGTCAATGAATGCTGCAGTACTGAGCTTCCAAGGAAGCTCTTGTGTGACTGTGACCACTTGTTCATGGGTACCAAATAACATTATTTATCAAACTTCAGCTTTATCAAATGTCATTTCAAAAGCATTTGATGTCTCTTTCCTCCCTTACTAATGGAGTGGCTTCTCAGGAAACTGGTTTCATTAATGCAACGTTTTCTCAAACTTCTTATGAGCATTACTACTCCTTCCAGGTCACCTGTCTGTATGCAATCTCTCCTGAGTCCTGAATCCTCGTATTGTCAGCATCACCTTCTCTGTGTATTTAGTTGTTTTGACAAAAGGTGATTAGCCACTTGCTGGCTAACATAGCTGGTAATTACAGACACTTCTTGCTTCTTTGTCATAGAGGACCTGAGCTTCTGACAGCAGTAAATCCGCATGTGGGGATTTTGGTGGGGATTTTCTTTTGACAACATGTTGAATATAAGTATGGAATTTATGTTAAAATATAGTTTTTAAAATCTGATCATTGATAATCTTTCTTAAGCCCTTCGCTGGCTCTCTTGAGAGGTATTAACTGCCATTTAAGAAATAACCGGCTTCATGATTAGGTACATACTGCTATTTTGTCCTTATTTGTTTATGTCTGATCTTATGTGCACTTCAAGTAGCTGGAAGAACAACAATGCTTGCCGTTTTTCTGTAATTCTTTATGCAAAGGAATATCTTCTTTACACTTTCATTTTATTAAGCTAAATAATCCAGGCTCTTGGAGTTTCCAGGCACGTAGCAGGCTCTGTATATTTGCCCCCATTCCCACACCTCTCGAGTATCAGTGATCAGATTTGTATGCAACGGTCCCAGTTAGCTTATTTACCATGCACCAATTGTTTCAGAGATACTTCCTCTTATTAATGAAGATGATCACAAAACATTAAGATCCGGAGGTTGGTTTTGGGTTTGTTCTATTTTTTTTTGGTGGGGTTTTGGGTTTGATTTTGTTGGTTGTTGTTTGTTTTTTTTTTTTTCCCTCTGGCTATAAATGTTTCAGTGTGTCTCCATAAACTGCTAGCCAGGAACTAGAAGACAAATTTTTAATCTTACACTCATGCAATCTCAGTGATTTCAGTGTCACAAAGTCAGTGCTTGATGATTTTGCTCAGGCAAAATTTTCTGTCTTTAAAGAACTTTTGTCCATAGGGAATAAACAAGACAGAATAGACCTTTAATAACTTTAGAGTGGCCTAAACAAAACAAATACTCTAGGAAAGCTTGCAGACTGGCAAGGGCCAGACTTGGTTGACCTTTTCCTTATCTGATTTATAGCATGTGACTATTTTATTCACTGTGAGTATAATTTTAACAGAAGATCAACCTATGGCAATTGTCCAAGACAGGCTTAACTATGGAGGGCAAAGAGACTGAGTATTTCTGAGGATGAGCTTTGCTGCTGAAATGTAATACCTGACGTAAAGTATCATATGTAAGAATAGTTTATAATAAGGGCACACGGAGTTTGAACTCACGTGAAATCTCACTGAAACTATTACAAAACTATTTTTTGGTGCTCATTCTCAGGTGAGTTTACAGATGCTATCTAGTTGTTGGGAGTGGTCAAATCACTGGAGGATAGGGCTGCTCTTGAGAGGGACAGAGACAGGCTGAAGAAATGGGCTGACAGGAAACTTGAAGTTCAGGACAGGCAAGCATGAAGTCTCCGCTTGGGTGGGACCAGCTGCATGCAACAGAACATGCTGAAGGCTGGCTGTATGGAAAGGGGCTTTGCTAAAAAGCACCTGAGGATCCTTGTGGACAACAGCAATATGCTTCTGCTGCAACGTCAGCTACGTTCAGGACTGTATTAACCATGAGGTTAGCCATCAGGGCAAGTGATTTTTCCTCTACATTTGACACTTTTAAGGTCCTATCTGGAGTATGCATCCTGTTCTGAGTTTTGCAGGACACAAAAGACATAGATATACTGGAGCAAGTCCAGTGGAGGCCCACCAAGATGGTTGTGGGGCTGAAGCATAGAAACACATGAGAAGAAGCTGAAAGAGATGAGTTTGCTCAACTGGCAGAGAACAAAATCTCATATCTCTCTTCTGCTGCCTCATGGGAGCGTGCAGAGAAGACTGAGACAGACACTTTGCAGGTGTGCACAGTAGAAAGACAAGGGGCAGTGTACAGAAGTTAGAATATAGAAAATTTCTGAGTTGAGATAATGAAAATGTTTTTAATGTAAAGGTGGTCACTCAACCAGGTTGCACAGAGAGGTGGTGGAATATATATCCTTGGAGCTATTTAAAACTCAGCATGGCCTTGAGGACCTTCTTTGAGCAGGGAATTGGACTAAAGACCTCCATAGGTTACAGAGATTGAGTCTGTGATGCTTCTAGCTTCTCATTATCTGGTGCTGCAGTTTAAAAAAGCAGCATACCTGATGAATGCAAGAGCATAAAGTAAAAATGTGGGTGGAATAATTTTCTTATTCTATAAATAATCTATGATTGTATTAAAATATTGGCATTGAGGTAGCCATTTGCATTTCTTACAATCAAAGCCATTAACATAATTGTTTTTAATTGCTTATGAAGTGGAACCTTGATTGGAAGGGAAGGACTATATACAATATTGCTATTCTTATTTCAAGTAAAGGAATGTTTTCTACTTTGTGTTAGATGAATTCCAGTGAAGCATAAATTTAAATTTATCTACAAACTATGCCAAACTGAATTTGCTTTTCTGTATGAATACATAAAGACAAAGTAGAATGTTTATGATTTTAACAGTGCTAAACATTGCTCTTTTAAATAATTCATAAAGTAACCACAGTTACTGCAAACTGAAGTACCAAGCAGATTGTAACAATCTTTCAGTAAACATTATTGTCTTACTCTAGTTCCACATCTTCTAGATGCTAAAAGAAAATCCTAGCCTGAATTCAAAGCCCCCTCTTGAAAGAAAAGGAAAGAATAATCAGAGGCAGAAACTTCAGGAGTAAAAAGCACACAGTTTTCTACAATAAAGTACTTCACATGTGATTGTAACTCCAATTATGTATTCTTTCCCAGGTACTTTAGTAGAGTTTGAATTTGTGGTCAGAAAATGTCAGCCTTCACTGAGTGATTTGTTTCTTGCAGGCCAGCCTCCTTTCCAAAATGGAAAATGGTCTATAGCTTCTGTAGTCTTACACATGCTAGTATCTTAAATGATGAACCTGAAACAGACACCATATAACATCACAAAGCATAGATGCTTTAAAGCAGTTATATTAAAAAAAAAAAAAATACATGGGCTTTTATTTTCATTACTTTGAACATTTTCGGTCCTGCCATCACTTTTCAGTTTTCTAGCTTATTGAGCTATGAACTTGTAATAGTGACCAAAAGGTGAATTTCTCAAAGTAATCCTCATCACTTGAACTCAGAAACTGTGGTTGCAAGGGAACTATCAGGTATTGCAGGGCTTGCAATAAAATAATGAGAGTTGGCTATGCTCTGACAGCTCCCGTCAATGAGACAACAGCTGCTCAGAGTGAACACTACAGCCAGAAAAGAACAAATTAATAGTCAGTGAAGGAGAAGTGAAATGGAGAATTAGCAAAGGATAAGCTTGACCAAGCTATAACCAAGGACAAACTAGACCAACTTTTTCATATATATAATAGGAATAATAAATAGAGCATATTTGTGGAGCAGTGTTATTGTTAAGGATCACTTCATTAATATTTTTGAAATGCTGTGGAGTCCTCATGAAATATGCAAAATAGGAATGTGAGGTAATTAGCATATATGCTGCTCCAAGGCAACCACAGCTTAACCAAGGGAGAGAAGCAGTGCAGGTGAAGGGGCAAGACAGGGGAAAACAAAAAGAGGGCAAGTGGCAAGAAGAAGTGCTGCAGGGGGAAAAGAAACTAAATTGCAGGGGAAATGGAAGAAGGAAACGAGGCCACGGGGGACAAAGCGGTGATGCCTGGGTTACTGCAGTATAAAGACAAAGACAGAGGGCACAAATCCATTTGGAATTGAGCATTATTAGTCCTGTTGCTCATGCAGTAGTGTGGTTGGTTGGTTCGGGTGGTTTGTTTTGGTTTTTTTTTTTTTAGAAAAAATTAAGTGTAGCCAGAGAAAACCAAGTATAACCAGATGGGAGTATTTAAATGACCATCTGCAAGTACAGAGGGGAACTGTGGGTTTTCCAGGGTATAAATCTTCCAGGAGAAGAAATCAAAATCATTCTACTTCTGTATTGCTGACAAAGAGAGCGTTGTTTGAGAACTGATTGCAGCATGCACTTGAACAATAGGTTTAGATCAGCGGAAGCACAAAATATTGCAAATTGTGACATATGTTTCAATTAAAAAAGAAATAACCACCCATTAGTGTCATGAAAAACACAAGCTATTAACAGTAAATGCTCTTTAGCAATTTTATTATCTCCACAAAGCTGTTTCCAGGATTTTTTTTCTACCTCTTATTGGTATTTTTTTTTTCCCACTGGGTGGCTATCTGGATGCTGTTCTACATATTCCTCCTCAGCTTCCTTTATATCTTGGTACTGCAGAGAACTGATTAGCGTGGGAGACTGTAATGATACAAAGACTCTTCTCCTGGAGGCTGCCTGTTGTCATATTGTGCGTCACTGTTACTACATGACAGTTAATCTTGCTTTGGGAGAACTGCTGCAAAGATCATAAAAATACTATCTTGCTGACTGCAGTGGGAAGCTTTGCTTGGTATTCTGGTAGAGAACACAGAGACTGAAGAAGTGTTTTGCACTTCTCACCTCTAGTAATGGATTTTCCAAGGCTGACCCCTGAGGTTTTCATGCTAAGGAGAAAGTGGAGTTACTGAGACATCGGCTTCCCTAGTGCTTGTGTCAAGAATCAAAGCTATTACTTTTTGAAGAAAAGTTTCTATTATTTGAAGTATTTCATTACAACATTAAACCCCCTTATTTCTAAATATACTTGTGACACAATGTCAAAAAGCACACAGTTGCTGGTTTTCTGTCTAGCTCACGTCCTTTCGTATTGGGATCACTGACTCCCAAACTATACACATTTCTCTTGTAGAATACAATGACATCTTTCAAAAGATCTACCATTTTATAATGAGCTGTTTATAAAAACTGTAATTTTATTTTCAGTTACAATTTTAGCTGCTTTTAGAAGGCTAAAGATTCAAATAATAACAGTTTAGAAATACACTGTTATTTTCAATACAACTAAATTCTTCTAGTGTTACTGAGTCTCCCTCTTAAATGATGTATATTTTAAGTCCTGTTGGTAGAAATTTGTATTCAGTTTAGTAGCATAGAATTCTTTATTTTCTGTTTTAGCTTTTCAGATACTGGTAATCCCTTGTTTAATAACAGGTTAATTGTTTGCCAAGATGTTTGGCAAGATGCACAGTATAAACTGAGCTGTGAAAATTAAAGTATCAAAATATCCCCATGTGTGAACTCTGTAAGAAACAAATATTGTCCTCTCCTTAAAAAAAACCAACAAAACCCAACACCGTTACTGATGAAAGCATCAGTCTTCCAAAATGAGTATAAGGGGAAAATCATAATGAGCAAATTTTAATCTGTCAGAGAACTCTCACCTAATTTATTCAGTGTACAGATGTGGTCTTGTAATTATTATTTCTCGCACCTCTTTATAAAATACTCTTAGATTTACTGATGAAAAGTGCTAAGGAATAAAGTTTATTTATTGTACAATTTTAGTATTGTAGTTTTAATAGTTTGTACGGTTTTCTGTGGTAATAATTTGTCTTGCTTATGATTATTAATAAGACTGAATTTATTCGTTTGAACTTATCAATAGAATGTATCACTTATCAAACTTCTTGCTCAAATCTTCCTATGTCCAATTAGTGTACCATCACCCCCCCAGTCATGGCTTTCAGAGAGCATGTACAACTGTTACGGAAATAGCTGTCTTTTCTGAAATGTAACATCAATATAATTTGCAAAGATTAATCTTATAATACAGATGTTTAACACCTGCCAGTCAGTACAAGATGGTTTGTACAGAACATGATTTTCCAAATGTACTTCCAATTTTCTCTCTTCTGTTCCCCAGAAGGATCCAATTTCATTCACATAACGTCTTAAGATTGCAATTCTGTATAATTTGATGTAGCTTCAGGTTTTCTTGGAATTAGGAAATTCAAGTTGAGGAAAATTTCTTTTATGTTTTACTCTCTATTACTTCATAGCACAAATCCTGCAACACTCATTACCTACAAAGAAAGGTGCATTTCCATAGCAAGGCTGATTAATCTGTCATGAGAACGGCAGATGATCTTCACTGAGCTACGTGCAATATAAATGCAGGTGGTGAATACAAATGGTTTTCTTTCAAGAACCAATCCCTCCTCCCTGTTATGTCTGGATCCAAATTTAAGAGTTTCCAGAACAAGCAGAGTGGTAGTTGTACACAAACCAACCTATTTTGGCCTGAGATCCAACTCTGTTGGAGGGTTAGACTAGAGACTTGCAGAGGTCCCGTCCAACCTGTTATCCTATGATGTTATGATCTTGCAGTCATACTGTATACTGCTCCAACAACAGACATCTGCATTTGAATACTGCAGCAACAGTCCGACGAGCTGATGGTTTGACTAGGTAGTGAAAGGGTGAACAGATTCAGGGGCCCAATCCTGTTGTCAAGCAACATTAGTAAAAACCTGACATGCTCAGGACTCAGCCAAACTATCACAGATAGATGATCCAGGCAAAACATACATGTACCATGCCTACTCCTCAATTTCTGAAGCCAACCTACCCACACACCCCAGAGTAAGTTGGCCACCTGCCAGACCACAAGACTATGAAACGAGGCATAGGATGAGGAGCAGCAGCAATTTACACTTGTTCTATCTTCTGTTTGCTCCTATGTGTCTGTTGGTGCCTCTACATTTGGAGCATAAATTCTTCTGAAGATAGAACGGGGTTTTCTCTTCATGTCCGGTGTCGTGACTAAGGAGGCAAAGAGCTCTGGCTTCTGCTTGTGTTTCTAGGCGTTATGGTAATTCAAACACTATGCATTAACAACAACTACATGCTCCAAGAGACTGCAGAACAGGGAATTAATTTTATCTGTTCAACTAATGCACTTGCGTGAGAAAAGCATCTATTCTTTAACTGAAGTCCTTGGGAGATACTGGATGTGCCATTTCTCTTGGCAGCATGTTCCAACTATTAATGTCTTCTACTGCTAAAAATGCGCATAATTTCTAAAACAAGTTTGATTTTAGTTTATAGGTGTTTTTCTTGTCATGCCTCTCACTGTAGTCACCTTCCAGTCTTCTTTTTGATAAGCCAAACAGATTGTGATCATTATGTCTCTCCATGCAAAGAATTTTCTCCAGCCTCCAATAATTTCTCAGCATTCTTTTGACAAGAGCACCAGAGGATACTGGAGTATTGCCAGAATATTATTCCCAATACCGTATGTAGAAGGCAAATAATGTCTCTTCCTACTTGCCATGGCCACATCTTTGGTTCATGATGGTTTGGGAGTTACCCGGCCCCCCGACTCTATGAAAATCACCCAGTCTAGACTCAGCCAGCTGGAAGTTAAGAAGCTATATTTACAGCTTAGCACAACATACAAGCATATATAGACACACACACACACACACACAATATACAGTTATACACAAGTTAAAAGTAATACAGAAACACAAAAATCCCTCCAAAACAATCAGATTTCCAGGAGGATCCCGACCCAAACCTCCCCCTCCCCTTTCCCCCCTTTCCCTCCCCTCAGAAATAACCCAGATAACTCAGATCAATTCCCGTATATCTCACGTGATAAATTTGGAGGGATCTGAGGTGAGATGTCAAAAAGATGACAAGGAGGTTAGAGGAAATAAAGGGTTAGGTTGGATTAGAGTTAAGGCAGAAAGCAGCCACAGACCATCAGAGTGAAAAGAGCAGAACCACAACTACTGAGGACTAACTCAGAAGCGTGTGAGAAGTGAGTGTCTTATCTGTATTTTGACTAGCTGTGCTTCTCAGCAGAAGAATGAGTGATAGAGGTTACTGTTATTGTTTTTCTTTCTTCTTACAGCTAAGGACTTAATTTCTCTCAGTAAAATATTCCAATTAGCCTCAAACTAGCACAGGTTATATAGTCAAAGATTCCATTATTTGCTTATATCATAGCATTAGACTAGAAATTAATTTTTGCTTTTGTGGCCACTGTCAACTCGTAATTTCTCTTCACTGCTGTCCACAACACAGCTCCTCGTCTCTACAGATTTGACCTCCTCACTTTTATATAAAGGTAACTGTACTTGTGCTTATATTAAAATACACTGTATGTGAACAAGAGGAGTTTACCAAACAATACAGATCTTACAATAACCCCAGCCTGAATTTAATTCCCATTTAGCCCCTCTTTTTCTTTTCACAGCACTTCAGTTTTGGTTTCTTATTGCTGAAAATACTAATACATCTACTTGTTTTTCTCCATATTTTCTCCATATGCTGTCCTGTCAGCTTTCCAGATGCTATTTGGAGCTGCTGTTCAGTGGATCACATCTACCAGTTTAGTGAAATAAACTAGTCTGTCCCCCTAAAGCCAGGGTCTGTAGCCTGCTGCTCTCCTTCCTCAGTCCCCACAGGATTATGAACTTCACTCCTCTCTCACTTCTGAAAGCCCAAGCTTTGCTAACCAAAGCATTGATTACCACATCCCTAGTTCTTTGTTAGTGAAGAGCAGATTCAGCTGTGAACCACCCATTGCTGGCCCAGCCAGTATCAAGAAGTTATCTTTGATGCCCTTCAGAAACCCCCTTAACTTCTTGTATTCCAATGTGTGGCGCTTGTAGCAGATATTGAGCAGACTGAAATTCCCCCCAAACCAGGGTCTGTGATCAAAAGAATCCTTGTTAAAGTTCTCCCCAGCAGATTGGTTGGCCAGTTGGTGAAGATGCTCATCACATTTTGTCAGGTGGATCTTCTGTCCCCAGTGATACAAGATATGACACATCTATTTTCTCAGACAGGGTTAGATACCACACTGATCTGTATGCACTACAGTCACTCTGTTCTCATAGCTCTGTCTCCTCAAACATACACAAATGCGTGCACAGTCCTGGTCTACCCACCTTGGTGTTCCTTAGCTGGCCAAATACCAGGCGTACTTAACTTGGCCTTAATGATGGCAGTTAAGTGATAATTTCCAGTTCTTTTATATATTTTCTCATATTTTACCTCATTTTAACAGTGCACAGTATAAAAATTCTCTGTAATTCCCCTCATTCTGTGTAGCATGAGTTCAGTTTGCTCATAACACAGCATCTCAGTTTATGTGGCACTTAAAAAAATAATCAGGCTGTCTCTATGCTGCTAATTTAGCATCTTCCCAGCTCTTCTGCTTAGTCTGCAGCCACAAGTAGCCCACACCTGTCAGATGCAGGTCAGCACAGCCATATATTCCCAGCTCTTTTTGAAATGTAGCCCTGTACTCCATATCTACATTTTCTATTGGAACTACAGACATCGTGAGCTCATCACATTATGTATATTTTGCTTTCTTCTTACAATTTATGGGCAGAAGAAACTTTGAGGCAAACTCAGATTTTCTATTTGAGTACCTTTCAAGATTCTTGCATTTTCTATGCCCTGTACTTGGTGCCACTTAATTGGTTCAAAACAGAATTATCTTACAGACAATCTTACAAGATTCTGCGATACTGTGATTGCTTTTCGTGGTTTTGCTCTGGGGAGACAGCATGCTATCATATTTCCCTTGTGCCATTTTGTGAACACTTCATTCACTTTGGATTATACAGATTTTATCTTGTAGCATGTCTGATTAACACTGTAAGGAAGCATGCTGCAGATGTATCTTGCAGCTTTGTATTTCAGCAGATGAACTGCTGGCTAGCTGAAGATTGGACACTTCTAACTGGCCAAATAGCAGTTTGTGCTTTTTTGCACCTAAACGGCCAATCTGCATCTTTTGTTTCTATTCTTTCCCATTCCCCAGTGCTGTCCTCCCCCATGGTTTCTGTGGCAACAGTTTCTGAATGTAGTCATCCAAGAGGTATTCATCTTCTCAAATACTATACTTTTGAAATATATGCTTCTAGACCACAGATATTATTTAAAAGAATTGCTTGAGGGTATTTCAGGTTGCAATAAAGGGATTGGTTTTAAATTTTTCTAAGGTTGTATTCTTTGTTTTAGTTGAAGGAAAACTATTTCCATTAATTCAATAGCTAAAGAATGTTTACTCTGAACATCATAGGAAGTGCCATGATTTAATGTTTTATATATATATTTTTTTATTTTTTTTAAACAGTGAAAGGATGCATTTATGATCTAGGCCCTACATGCATAGGTATTATTCTTAGTAACAAAGCATCTCAATCTGCTAGATGTTTCCCATATATTAAAAAAAAAAAAAAAAAAAAAAAGCAAAGGAAAGATCAGGACATAGCTAGCTTTAGCCTTCTTTAATGCAGACATCAACATCTTGAATAAGCAATCCATATTTCTGTTCTGCAGGCAAACAGGCACATCTAGGTGATTCATCTTGTTTCCAAGTAGACACTTTAGGTAGTTGATATAAATGACTACTGTACAGATCAGCTTTATTTTCCATTATGGCTGAGGCAGGCAAATCCCACACTCGCCAAACCCAAAGAGCTGGTGGTCTAGAGACAAAGGAAGGAAAGGAGGAATTCATAGGTGCCTGTCTCTCCGCGTCCCACTCTTCCTGGTAGGGCTGCCCTAGGAATGGCTTTGACAACTACTACTTCAGATGCCTGAAGTCACTTTGAAGTTAGCTTGGCGTTAGAGCAATTAAGTTGATAGGAGGCAAAAGTTTTCTTAGTTCTGTTTTTTAACTGCCTATTCCCGTTTGGCGTTATTCTCGCTCCCCGAACCCCTCGTAACCGCTCAGCACTTGCACGAAGGAAACATCCCAACTCCCGGCGCCACGGTCTTTTAGCGCCAGTGCGCGCCCAGCGACCGCCCTCTAGATTTCAACTCTAGGGCCACAGAAGGAAGGATTAAAAGCAAAGTCTGTGCGGGGAGAGCAACCAGACAGGACCCTCACACCCAGGGCCAGCACCCACCCCGAAAGCCGCCACGCCGGACTACAACGCTCTGTCAAGGTTCTTGCGCGCACCCCTGCTCCGCCCCTTTGTGCCGCGCATGCCTACTGGGCGGCGGGAGGTGGTGGCGGGGCTGAGANGCCCAGCCCGGCTCCGCTCCGCTCGGCGCTGTGATTGGGCGGAAGATGGCGCTGGGCGGATGGAAATCCTAATGACAGTCTCCAAAATCGCCTCTATCTGTACCATGGTGAGTGAGGGGCAGGGGTCGGGCCGGGGCAGCCCTCTCCACCCCGCCGGCTCTCCGGGAACGGGGACGCGAGGCAGTGGAAGGAGCTGTGGGAAGGCGTGCGAAGGGCGGGCGGCAGGGGAGGCTGGGTTTGTGTAGCGCCCGGTGGTGGGTGGTGCGGCGGCTGGGGGACGGGGTGGCAAGGAGGAGGGGAGGCGTCCCTGGCTGGGGAGCGCTGCCGTGTGTGGGAAGTCGGGTTAATCGGCTTTGGGAGATTCAACCTTGATGCAGACGCTGATGGGATTGAGTTGGGTTGGGCTGGGGGCGAGGGGAGGATCCTGACTGTGAACGGGATAGAAGTACAGGGTTACGGAGCACAGGTTTTCCCCGAATCGTGCCGAAAGCTGGGAGGGAGAGCTTTAGGATATTGCCTCGAGTTGGGGGTTGCTTGTTGCAGGTGTGTTATTTGTAGGGCAGGGTTTCTAGAAGCGCCCTCCTTATCCCGATGCAGTTCGTAATTGTCCCCAGCTCTCCGAACACTTGACTCGGGTGGCGGGGCCGTGACTGCCTTGCCTATTGGCAGTCGGGTGCTCCTCTGGTTAACCCGGAAAAGTGTTAGCATCCCTCGTGATCTGTTCAGCCAAGCACGATCCGCGCGTTGGCATGTAATTTTACTTAATTGCATCGATCCAGGTTCTGATACGAGGCAGTGAATTTTTTTTAATTTCTCTTTTGATAAATTAGAGCGATAAGCAGATACATAGATGTGTTAATCCTCTCTGGGGTTTGTTTAAAAAGGAGTGGGGGGCTCAGTAGAGTCGCTGATGGAAGAATGCTGAATTTAAGGAAGAAAACCCTTAGTGAGTAGACTTTAATACTTGACACGAACGATATGTGCTGATGGTTTGTAGCTAAGATCTTCCATTTGGGCTCTCTTCTATCTA
>WBNM01006900.1:0-90528 GCA_013399055.1 Ramphastos sulfuratus | reverse complement strand
GGGGCGGGTGCCGCGCGGGCTCGCGGAGTACTGGCGTCGCGCGGAGAGGCGGGGAGCGAGCCAGCTTCTGGCGCCGGCTGGGAGTCGCGCGCCCGACCGTTGCGGGGGGCGCTCCCGACCGTTGCGGGGGGCGCGCGCGCCCCTCAGCGGGCGCTGGCGGGGCTGGTAGGGACTGCCCCCGTCGCCTGCCCTTCCGTCCCTTCCCCTCCTACTCCCGCCCGGCCCAGCCCGGCTCCGCTCCGCTCGGCGCTGTGATTGGGCGGAAGATGGCGCTGGGCGGATGGAAATCCTAATGACAGTCTCCAAAATCGCCTCTATCTGTACCATGGTGAGTGAGGGGCAGGGGTCGGGCCGGGGCAGCCCTCTCCACCCCGCCGGCTCTCCGGGAACGGGGACGCGAGGCAGTGGAAGGAGCTGTGGGAAGGCGTGCGAAGGGCGGGCGGCAGGGGAGGCTGGGTTTGTGTAGCGCCCGGTGGTGGGTGGTGCGGCGGCTGGGGGACGGGGTGGCAAGGAGGAGGGGAGGCGTCCCTGGCTGGGGAGCGCTGCCGTGTGTGGGAAGTCGGGTTAATCGGCTTTGGGAGATTCAACCTTGATGCAGACGCTGATGGGATTGAGTTGGGTTGGGCTGGGGGCGAGGGGAGGATCCTGACTGTGAACGGGATAGAAGTACAGGGTTACGGAGCACATGTTTTCCCCGAATCGTGCCGAAAGCTGGGAGGGAGAGCTTTAGGATATTGCCTCGAGTTGGGGGTTGCTTGTTGCAGGTGTGTTATTTGTAGGGCAGGGTTTCTAGAAGCGCCCTCCTTATCCCGATGCAGTTCGTAATTGTCCCCAGCTCTCCGAACACTTGACTCGGGTGGCGGGGCCGTGACTGCCTTGCCTATTGGCAGTCGGGTGCTCCTCTGGTTAACCCGGAAAAGTGTTAGCATCCCTCGTGATCTGTTCAGCCAAGCACGATCCGCGCGTTGGCATGTAATTTTACTTAATTGCATCGATCCAGGTTCTGATACGAGGCAGTGAATTTTTTTTAATTTCTCTTTTGATAAATTAGAGCGATAAGCAGATACATAGATGTGTTAATCCTCTCTGGGGTTTGTTTAAAAAGGAGTGGGGGGCTCAGTAGAGTCGCTGATGGAAGAATGCTGAATTTAAGGAAGAAAACCCTTAGTGAGTAGACTTTAATACTTGACACGAACGATATGTGCTGATGGTTTGTAGCTAAGATCTTCCATTTGGGCTCTCTTCTATCTATTTCATGGCCAAATTAAAATTATTGTTCTCATGTGTTTCCCAGGGGAAGAGAAGAGATGGTTAAGGGAAAAAATGCACTTTGGCAACTAATTTGTGAATTTGCTGAATTGGGATTATAATCCCACGTAACATCAAACAGTGGGAAATGTGTATTATTGTATATTACTGGAAACTGATTTACAGTTTTCATAAATCTTGCTGCAGAGAGGCTTTCATATCTCAAACATGCATTTTTGAACTGGCCTATGAGAATATCAAATTAATATCTGTAGGCCCATAGGGTGAGACTGCTGAGATGATTGTTGATGAAATGGAGTTTTTTTGTAATATGGGAGATTGTATCTTTTTGTTTGAACTTGAGAGTTCTGTCTTCCTGAATTCATGAACTGTATACTAAGAGCTTTATATGACCAAATGTTGTGGGCCAGGAGTATTTCAGTAGTTGCCATTCTCTGAAGTAGTTAAATTTTAGATTTAGCCCATTGAGGAGTCAGTGTGATTGATCCTGGACTGGGACAATCTCATTTTATTGCAATTCTAGCTAACATATTTCACCCACAGTTGACCACTAGCCTTTGTGTCAACTTAAATGCAGTGCTGGTCTTTTGATTTACGTTCAGTGTGGGGCCTCACTTCAGCTTCTGGACAGCAAAGAAGCTGTAGGTCTGGACTGGCCAGGCAGCTAGTTTAAGATTATTCTGTATGTATACTTATTAGAAATGACGTTCTGTCACTGACATTTAGGTCAATCCTGAAAGTTTTTTTTTCAGCTGTAAATCTTCTTATGATTAACCAAAATGTCTATATCCATGAAGCTGAAATTCTGAAGACAATTAGGTGTTATCTGCTGAATTCTAATTGTGTGCACTGGGGTGTATAAACTCCAGGCATAAGATTTTTCCTGTGCCTTTCTGATGCATGAGATTTAGTAGTACTGTGAAATGGGATGCCTGGCATAGGATACCTGTTGTAAATTTTTTTTTTAACACTTAATAGACAATCAAAGATTGCGCATAAAAGTATTTCAGTAAAAGTAGTGTGATGAAGCACTTGGTGCTTACTGCGGAGTTGTTTAGAACAATGTGGTTATAGTAAGGCAGATCTTTTTAATGAGAGTCATATACTCACGTTTAACCGTTAATACATTTTGCAAAAACAGAAAGCAGCTATGTAATTGCTGAGTAGCACTGCTGTGAGTTTTGGTTGGGTTTTTTTTCTGGAAATTCTTCTTTGTGTTGACCCACTGTTTGATAAACAGCCAGCCAACTTCCTAAACATTCTTACAGGTTTTTCTTGCCTTTCCCCATGCCACTTAAAAGAACTCTCAGGCTGTTGCTTCTCTTCTTGTGTTTGGTTAGTACAAAACCAGTAACAGGCAATGTTTTTGTCAAGAGAAAGTTGGTACCTATGCAAGCCTAATGTGCACATACACTTAAAATCTGTAACAGTATGGAACTATGTTAAAGAAGTCCTTCCATCACAGTCCTGCATTTCATGACTTCATGGGATTTTTATCCAGATTCAAACGTTACTTCTGCTGACTCACTCATATTTTATGCATATTACCTTTGTTAAAGTCCTGAGTATTAGAAAGCAATATATTACATTTTACAGTATTGGCAGACTGTGGATACAGTGAAGGGTAATAATCAGTATTTTTAGTTTAACCACATTGTCTTTTGAGATGATCTTACAAGGGCACATTCTGTCTACAGAGAATAGGTATATGCTATATGTTCATATAGCATATGCTATAGTGCTATATGCTTCATTAGTCCATTGATCTATACTCTGGTATTCATACCAGTGATAGCAGAGCTCTTCCTATAGTACCGTCTCCTAATGTTGTATCCTCTTTGAGCTTCCTTGGACTACTTTGCTTTTCATCACCACTCCCATGATTCCTCGTGCTGTACTAAGTCTTAATTAGAGGACTGGGTATTGTAGAAAAGCACTGGAAAATATCTTTGCACTTGAGAGGTTTACCACTGTTCCTGTTGCAAAACAGATAAGGTTAAAAGCTGTGGGTTTGTTTCTTTTTTTTTATATATAAGTGTTTTTTGCAGTAAAAGCAAAAACATTTGGTCTCTTGTTCTTACCTTCATCCATGCATTAAACTGCAGTCAAAGTCTTACCTGACTGAATTATATTGGATTTTTATGCATGGCTGAACTGCAATGAAGATGTGCCCCAATCTATACTCATCATAAATTACAGATTGAATCTGGTACCTCTGTCTCATTTCTGTTGTCTAGCATCCAGCAAACACTTGCCACCAGTTGAAAGGTGTCAAGTCTTATAGTAGCTGAGGCAAAGAGGAGACAAAAATCATTTTTATAGCTTAAAAGCTATAAAAGGTACAAAGACGTCAGTCTCATGTACAAAAGGAAGTTGTAATGGTAGCAGTACTCGTTTTTCATCATTTCTTCTAGGAACTGTTGGATTAGGTTAGCGCAACCTGGAAATTTAAAAACTATGCTAATCTAGAAGCTGTAACATTAGACATAAAAATATTTTCTTCACATTTTGGAGATTTGTCTAGGTGTTCCCTTCTCCCTCTGCCAGTTTAGCGTCTTAATTACAGGGTCAGTGTCACCTAATATCATCAGTGGTTGATATACACCCCAGCACTGAAATAAAATAATAATTTGTAGCTAGCTGTTGATTGTATGATGTAACAGCATGCTATGACATGACAAATCTGCATATCTTAGAATCTAAAGTTTTGTTTTGTTTTTGAAAGAAGACTTGCAGAGTCACACTGAATGGATGGCTATTGTCCTTTTCCTGCCAGCCTTCTGTGTAAGGGTACTGTCATCAGTACCCTTTTGCCCGTTTTCAGTCACATTTAACATGGGTGATGTGGTCATGGAGGTACTTTAAGTTCAAGCAAGCATGTGGGCAGCATGTGAGGCTGCTTAGGGAAAACACACCCTGGAAGTGCCCAGCTGAGGGAAGGTTGCAGTGTACCTACCTCAGGTGTTATAGAAGGTAGACTGTATAAAAATACTTAGTTGCAGGAAGATTTTCTGACTAACTGTGAGATAGGTACCCACACATGGACTTCATTACTGCTTAAGGAATTACTTGTTTATAATAGGGTTTTCAAACCTGATTGTGAAATCTGCACTTAAGGTAAATTGATGTTTTCCAGACTGCAGTCAGCCAGAAATGGCTATGATGTACTCACTTCTGTTCCTTTTAATTGCACTGTCTCCTCTGAAGCACAGATTATCATACTTAAACATTAATTGATGATCAGGCTAACAGATTCCACAGGGAAGTGTACAGAATACTCATGCTGGAACAAGTGAGAATTGAGGGTTATAGCAAGAAGAAAGAAAGCAGCAAGAAAAGTTGTGGGGAAAAAAAGACCTTCAAAGTGAGGAGGTGATAGAAAATAGAAGAGAAGAGGACTAAAATAACACAGAGAAAATGGCAGTGTTACGGTATTCCTTTGTCTTGCTGTCTGACTTGCTCATGTAAAGCAAGGTTGGCAAGAAGAAACATGTGCTGTGCCTCAGCCATTGCATTTCACTCTGGCATCATGACCTGAATCTGCCTTATCAGTGGACTAGAGTGTTCAGGCACACGTTGTGTTGTGGTAGTTCTGTTGCAAGCACATCAATTTTTGTCGAGGTATTTGTTTAGACAGTTGCAGTAAGAGCTTAAACCACAGTAGGGAGGTTCACTTATCTGTTGGAGTTCTAATCAGGAGAATATTTCTTGATAAGTATGACACTAAGATTCAAACATGAACTTGATGTTTGTCATCATCGTTTTTGCCGATATTACATACTACAATATGGTAATAAAAGACAAACCTATACATTTTGCTCTTTAAAAGGCTGTTATGATACTGCTTGCTATCCTAATTTAGAAAAAATTGCTGTCAGTTTACACCAAAATAGGAATTTAATTCTGATATAAAACAAATATCAGGGACATGGAAAAAAATTCTGAAGTGGTACAGGTGTAAAGCAGTATTTATACCAGCACAGAGAATTATTTAGTTGATATATTGCTTAGTTGGATAATTTCAATTATATAATTATTTTCCCACCCTTATTTCCATTATGTGTGTATATCTCTTTATATATTTATCTTGATTCTAATTGACACAGGTAAAAAAAACCTGTCAGCACAGTGGGAATGATTCTATTGATAGACAAAGTTTGAACATTTAAATTGGTCATTTATGTAGTCTTTGTGTAACTGAAGCAGCTAATTTGTGTTAACACTTCTAGGAATGATTCTGTAAAAATGTGGTTAAAGGATCTGTCCATTAATTGATAGTGTCTAGGTTTCTCTTTCAAATTTCTTGGAAGGTTCTTTCAGGAGGATATAAAAGCTCTGTATTGGGAGTAACTTTTGTTTCCTTAGCTTAGGAATTTTGC
This sequence comes from Ramphastos sulfuratus, assembly GCA_013399055.1. Classification (NCBI taxonomy): domain Eukaryota; kingdom Metazoa; phylum Chordata; class Aves; order Piciformes; family Ramphastidae; genus Ramphastos; species Ramphastos sulfuratus. The sequence goes on along the minus strand of WBNM01006900.1, from coordinate 84,880 downwards.
TAAAGTTGGACTTTATTAAATGCTTTTTAACAAATTACTTTTTTTTCCTCAACTGAAAGGTCAGATAAGAATAGTCTTAATCTTTTTGTAGCTGAGAACCAGAATGGTGTATTAACGTAAGTAGAACAGAACTGAAAAACATTTTTTTTACCATTTTTCATTAATAAATTCTGTTTATAATTTCATGAAAATGAGAAATTATAAAAGCTACATGCTTGTTTTTATGAAAAAATAATTATGTAGATTTTTTAAAAGCATGTAAAACACACCACAATGTGCAGTTTATCAACAAAAGTGATCAAGCAAATGTGTTCTGCCCCCTCCATATTTTGTATGATATGATTAAGTCTGATTTTTGTAAAAGATTAATATAATGCTTATGAGTATTTTTAAGGCAGTGAAAGATTTCTAAGGTCACCCTAGATCCTTTTTAAAATATACCTCAGAATTTCTATCTCATCTGCTAGTGTAATTTAACCTTTAACTAAAAGTCTTTGAAGATAATAGTTTAGATCTTTTGGGACCCCACTTAATAACTGTCATTATGGATGTGTTGTACTGATGCTGCCGAAAATCCATCTGATTGGAGGAAATTAAAGCAAAGGCACCTGATACCACAAACAACATCACCCCAGGAATTTTTTGGAACTACACATTGTAACTATATATGACTTAGACTGTTGGCAGTGTTTTATTTTTTAACAATATGATTGCATTCTGTATCGGGAGTAGTAAACAAAGGCCATTTCACATATGGCAGCAACTGGGGAGGAACTGTAGAAGCATTATTACATCTTTTCATGTATTAAAGATCTATTCCATGAAAGAGCCAAACCCAGAGCCCTAATTTTCAGTCTCAGCTTCATATGTGAGAGCAACTTATTTTTTATGTCAGTATTAAAAACAGAAGGAAATACGATTGTATCTGGTTGCTGTGAAGGAAAAGAAGTTGTATAAGCTCAATGTGTTTGAAAAAGATGGGTTTGGTAGGCATAACCTACCAAATCATATCATTTTCCTTGCCCAAGCAGAGATTTTACTTTGTACTCAATAATAACTGTTTTGTCTTAGCTGTACGTGATTAGAATATGCAGGACTATGTCTTAAACTAATTGGTTAAGAAAATAATACTAATTGTAAGTATTTTAAAAATATGAAGTGAAGCTATTCAAATATTTCATAGTTGAGTTATCAAGTTGCATATAAATAATTTGTGTTCTTTTGCAAATAAACGAAGGAGGATTATCGGGTCCCACTCAGTATATTTCACTTTTGCTTCCTGGGCTAGAAACAGCATCAAAAGAAATGCTTTTCTGTCTTGGTTGCATGCAAAACAATTGGCATAAATGGATTTAATATAGCTATTCTGTTTACTCTTAATCCTGGTTCATAGAAAGACATGGAAAAGTATGAATTTGCATAATCAGATAAAGCATAACTAGAAGAATAGAATTATGTGTTTCTTCATTAATGAAAGTCTCCATCAGTGCATTAATTAATTTCACTAGTGGCACAGACAAGGATGAGACCTGTAATACATGGCAAAAAAAGAAAAAAAGTGAAAGCACTAGTAAATGAATGTATCTATACTGAGATTTATTTTTGCAAATTATGAACAATTAATTTTACATTCATAATCTTTTTGTTTATTTGTTCAGGAAAACATTGCTATTCCTGGTTACTGGGTGTCCATTTTACTTCTTATGCCTTTCTGTCACTAGGAAGAAGGGAAGTTTTGTTTCAGGTTTTATTGTTGTTGTTCAGTTACCTATAGCTGAGGACATATTTTAAAGAATTGTCTTACACATACCTGTGTAACATGGTTGAGTTATGTGAGTCTATTGTTACTTGAGGGAGGTGGAGAGCATTGTAGGGAAGGATCTAGTATAGCATGTGTGAAGGGAGAAATGGATTTTCAGAATTTTGACAAGTTAAGTTGTAAGGTAAATTTGTTTTAAAGGTGACATTTTTTGTTTTAGTCAGGAAATTTACAACTCAGTAAAGCTGCTACAACAAACTACTGAAAAGACGACCCAACAAGTTATCTAGTGATGTTTATTGTAGAAAGAGATAGATCAAACCCACCTATCCCACCCTAGTAAGACTAACACCAGTGTAATATTCAAAGCACATTAGTTTGGTTATGAATCTTGCCTGCTAGCTTGGATGATAACAAAAAGGTAGGACACTAAAACTGCAGTTCTTTGCCTGCTGTTGACTCTGTTTTAAACAGTGTCGTTAACATAGGCTGGGTTTTTGGTTTTGTTTTTTTTTCTTTAAATGAGTGCCAGCTACTTTTTCCTTAGTTCAGGTAAGGTATGTGCAGTTCTGAAGTGATTCTCCCAGGCATCCCAATTTACTGTACTTTAGTTCGCATCTTGGAGTGGTCTTAGAGCGACACAAACTGGATTCTTTTTGGAAAACACTAAATTGAGCAATGTATTCCAGCTGCAGCTGGGTGTTCAGTCACAGAGCCAGTCCAGAAATAATATGGCAAAAACCCTCTGAAATCCAAAGTATGTACATCACATCATAAGCATCAACTGATTTGCTTTACAGGTTGGCTTCAGTTAGCTTATCTATACGGTAGTTAATGTGTCTTAGGTACTAGTGCGATGTAACACTACAGTAGTGTAACCTCTAAGATAATGAGAAAAGGCAATAATAAAAGTAGAAATGGCATTTAATGATATTATTGGTTTAGCAAATGAAAACCAAAACAAACAACCCCTCATGATATGCCTGCGCTTTAATTGTTTTCCCTTATCCATTGAAATGCATAATATCATGATGTTTTTAGTTTATTTTAGAACTTTGGGAGAATATATAGCTGTAAAAATGGGAAAATTCAACTGTACTTAAATAAAAATTACTACACTTTCTTCTTCCACTGTATTTTATGGACTTTGATTCCATTAAAGTAAATAAAGCATTTCCTTGATGTTAAAGGCATTAATTTTATAGAACCCTCAAACTCTTTGGTAAATGAAAGTTGACAAACTTAAGGGCCTTCCATGGTAAACATGGATTTGTGTCCCTTCGTTAAAAATTGGCATCTGAGGGGATCTTTGATAAATACAGTAGTATAATCTTTTTCTTTAGCTTGGTGGGGAGATAATAAATGTTCATCTGATTTGAGCATGGTTAAACAAAGATTATTCACTATTTATCTTGTATCAGTATAAACACAGAATGAAGTGTACAGTAGTTCAGCTTTATGCTTAATGTCATTACATATCATCAAAGTTAATTTATAATTTTTGACACTTTATCATTGTTTCCAGGATCATTTTCAAGAACAAATAAAAGTTAAATCTTGTTTTCAGATTGTGTTCTGCTATACACACCTTAGCTGCTCAACTTCTTTCCCACTTAGTTAGCCAATATATTTTTTTCAATGACAAGTACTTCATCTATACTTCTGAGATTAAAGTGGTTTATTACAAAAGTAATGAGCCTAAGTTGTGCCAGGGGAGGTTTAGATTGGACATTAGGGAAAACTTCTTTACTAAGGGAGTGGTGAGGCATTGGGATGGGCTGCCCAGGGAAGTGGTGGAGTCACCATCCCTGTGGAGGTGTTACAGAAGCATGTAGATACGGCATTTCAGGATATGATTTCATGGTCATGGTAGTTGGATTACATTTGGACTGAATGATCTTAAAGGTCTCTTGCAGACTTACTAGTGATTCTGTATGCCTGTGTATAATTATCTCTGTGCTGGAAGGGGTGTAGGAGTGTTTGGTGATGTATAGGTTTTATATTAACATAATGCAAAAAATGATAAATGCCAGTACTATTGTGATATTAGCTTTTTTGGACTCGTGTCTCTGTTCCTTCCCTTTTCCGGGTATTGACCTTGTATGCTTGTGCTTAGAAGGGTTGGGAGAACTAGAGGCAGTTAACTAACCCAAGTTGATGGTGTTATTTTCTGTCCCCTGCACAATATTAGTCAAGTTGCTGTGTGGGAGCTGAGCACCTATTGCATGGATTGTTCAGATGAGGCCCCATAAAAGAGAGGTTAATTTTGGGATCTTCCCACATGCCAGTTAAGTGGCAGAGGAAGAAATTCCATTCTCTACAACATGCACCACAGATACCTACACACTGCAGAATCTCCCAAGTCTAGATCCCAAGTCCAGTAAGTCTCTATTCGCTGATGGAAAGTCAAGCCTTAACTTCTGCCTTACGTCTCTGCTATCTTCTTGTCTGAAAGATAATATGTTACCATAATAGCTGCTGTTTTCTTAGTGTTTCTGTTCTGCATCTGTATTTGCATGATGGAAGAGACAGAGGAGCTGTTGATATGTATGGTAATAATGAATGGGAGACTTTTTGCAGTTAGGGATAGTTAGGTTTTAAAATACCTTTTATAGGTCAGATGTGAACATTCATTTTAGCATACTCCTTCAAGCCCCCGAAGCATACATTTTTGCTCTATGCAACCAACACACTGTGTACAGTATAAATTATTACGTTAGAAGGAGAAATAATGTGCTTTATGACAGACAAAAAGAGAGCTGTAGAGGGAAGTCTTAAGTAGCTTGAGGGTTTTTATATTGGTGTGAAAAATCCATGCTGGTTTGTAGTAATGAAACATTCATAAACAACTGCACTGAAACATAGATAGTGCTGTGCTTTGAAATCATGTGGTAGTCTAAACCTTCAATGAAACAACCTTGAATAATCACAAAATCATAACAGTATTGGAGTATCTTAGCATGTCTGTCTTATTGCCAAGTCAGAATCTTTATTGTGCTAGAAAAAACAGAAACATCAAAGTTTTATACCATAATATTCTTCCTTCCAAAGAAAAAATAAAGCAGCTACTCCACCCTAGCTTCCAAAAGAGAAAGAATTTCATAAAAGCCTACTTTTGAATTTATTTGTTTTTAAAGAAGTTGGGATTTTAACAATAGGATAAAAGGCCTCCATAGTTCCTTTTCTCCTTGTTTGTTTATAAATATAATATTCACCTTTCCAGAGCTTGTGGGTGTATTTAATAGGGCTATAAAACTAAATATTCAGAAGTTGTGGAGTGCTTTAATCTTATATGAGGGTTTATACCCCTTTTCCTTACCACTACCTATCACCATTTGAGAACAGTTTCTAAAGCAGTAAGCCCTGCAGCCAAATCCCTGGGCAAGGAAAGAAGCTTTATCATACTGGATAATGGCAGGGGAGATGACTGATGAAAAAGCAGTCGGGGCCATGTCGTGAGTAGAGCGGAGCTGCACTGTCTCAAGTGTGGAGTTGTGCTCTCTTTTGCTCTATTCTAGTTAAAATTGCTACCTCCTAATGGGCTTTTATGTCTTTTCAGTTTCAGAACTACTATGCTAGATTGTGTAACCACTCTTAAGTTCTGCAATACCGCAATCATGTCACGGCAGATACCACACACCAGAGTTTCATTTTAGTTTTACACATCTTGATACATTTTGATACTGATCCACTGTGAAAATAATAAATATAGAATATTAAAAAATGTGTAATTTCATGAAAATACATGAAAATAATATAATTTAAAATTTATTTTGAACATATTTGAAACATATATCTAGGATACTTTGGACTTTGTTCAAAGAATTTTCTTGTGGTGTGTGATAGTTTAAGACAGGCTGCTCTCACAAGCAAGCCCCCCCCTGCCAAAGATCAGGAGGGAAATTAACACAAAGAGATAAGGAGTTTAGTGGAAATAATACATTGTACAGTTACCTTAACCTGTTTACAGAAAAGCACAGCAAAGGCAGAAACAGCATCAGAAGTCAGGAATAAAATTATACTCTCTCTTCCCTTCCCCCCTGCCCCGACCAGAGCACACAGCCACACCACGGAAAAAACCCCAAAAGCAGAAACCAGAAGCAGCGACCAGAAACAGGAAGCCTCTCCTGTTACAATCTGACCTATAAGCTTCCATGATACTTTGCTCTAGCCGGCACTTTCATTTTACAGCTGGCATGATGTCAGCATGATATTGAATATTCATATGCAGCTTCAATTGGCTAAACCCATGACATGGTGGAAGAGTGTTAGGTTCTTTAATATAAGTATGTAAGCATTAAGTGATGGCACAGAAGACTTACTTTCTGCTTTAAGACCTGCATGAAATGTTTTTTGTGGATGGTCTAAACATCCTGAGAGTGCAAATAAAGAATGCAAATAAACCTAGAACTTAAAGGACCGATTTTTCTGCATTCATGACTAATACTATCCTGCCTACAAGCTTGTCTTTGCATTAAGCAATAGACTAACTAAACAAGTTTGGATAACACACCTTGTATTATTGTTGAGTTGTGCCACAAACTCCACTTTCTCCCCTGCTCCAGGATACAGATAGGAAAGTGTTTCATTTTTTTCAGTATTTAGTCTGTCATTTAGTTTTGTTTTCCTCCCTCCTGACCAGAGAGCTTCAGTGCATGTAAGTTTAGAAAACCAGGTGTTATGGTTGATTTTTGGTCATTTTTCCTTGCCAAAAAAAAAAAAAAATCACTTTTTTCCCTCCAGTGTGTAAATAATTGTGACACTAATATTTTACTGCTTTTATTTTTTTTCTAGGGCGCTAATGCCTCTGCTTTGGAGAAAGAGATTGGTCCGGAACAATTTCCAGTCAATGAGCACTACTTTGGTTTGGTTAACGTAAGTTTCCATCCATGACTTCATTGCTTTAAATTACAAAACTGTGAGTGAATGAACAACTAAAACACTGAAACATGTAGTATTGAATATAAAAACTTAGTGAAATGTGTTTCAGTATTCAGTGTATTTGTTGAAATATGCTTCTGAAATAAATGTTGAAATGGAACTGTTTATTTAACACTCTATTTAATTTTAATAATTACAGGACACTTGAAAAATAAGTTTCTTGCTATTATGTAAAAGTATTTAAAAATAAGCTGTTTAAAATTCATAGCTTGTTTTTCATATGTCAATCTAAGTGAATAAATACAGTAAAAGGAAAAAAAAAATCTGTGATATGTTCACACCTGCTATTTGCATTAGGATTTTTAAAAATACTGAGTCCAAAGAGGAAACAGTGGTGGGAAGAATACATTGAATTGTTTAATTCCATCACTTTTAAGGAAGTACTTAAATTTTAATATCTGGTATTACCCACAAAAAGTCTATGTTGTTAGAAATTGCATTGTTCTGAAATTAAATATTAAATTATTTTCTTTATTGGGGCTTCAGAAAACACATATTTAAACCAAGCTGGTTTAACAGGAGCTTTTGTCTTGCTTTTCTTGATGAAAGGAATTACTTCTAATGCTGGTCTGCTACTATAATATAAGTCTCTGCCTCTAGGTTCTTAGCAACTGACATGGTTCAAGAGTCTTCAATCCAAGTATAGACTGTATAGTCAGTAAACACTCTTACTGATAACTGACTTATGTGCATCTCAAATTGAGAGTAGTATTTTTTTTCCTTTCTCATGGAAGTTTAAATACTTTTGAAATTGTACATATTTTTAATCTGAACAAAAAAGGTAATACTGTAAATAGCAGAGCTTATGTTTTCCTTCAAAGATGTTCTTTTCTCAAATCTGTTATTCTGTTCACAGATAACTTGTTTCCCTAATTTCTTGTCTAAGACCAGGGAGAATTTAAGATTCAACAGTAAAATTGTTTTGTACACCTAATCTTGAAGTTTTATGTATTTTGTACCATTAAGAAAAGTTTTGATAAAGAACAGTCTTCCCAAATGTATAATGAATAGCAACAAATTCTGGCTGTCTGTAGTCAGGAGGAAAGGGAGGTTTGAGGGGAGATTGGTTTTTACATCGCTGTCCTCAAACCATACACATAAGAGGCAGGCAGCTGAGTTACCTCAGAGTGCTGTTACCTTTCTGTATAGTACAGGAATGTTGCTTAATTCAGCTTTAAACAATAAAGTTTTATCGACCAAAATTCTTTGAGATGCAGTGAATAGATGTAATGGAATCCATTTACTATGGCATGCTGGTACTGTGTGTTTCAGGTACAGTGGTTAGCTAAGGAAATTGAGTCCATTTGTAGCATGAATGGTTTTCAGATTTGTTCTGCAGATGGTTTTTACTAACACAGTGTCTATATGCCTTGGATGTGTAATAAGTTTGCAGAATTTAAATCTGTGAGGAAAAGGAAAGGTAGTGACCTCTTCATTAGCAAGCTGTGGCCAATGGCTCTTCAGAAAGAATGAGAGCTTATGATAATTAAAAAAAAAATAGATGATTAGATAATAAATTAAGGTTGCTATTACCCAAGAAGTCATAGAAATCACAAATTTCCCCTTCATTGATTTCTCTATTTGTTTTATAGCAATTAAAAGAACTGAAGCCCTTAGAGATTCATTAGTATTTACTGCTAATTTTTTCTGTTTTTTAAAATTGATTTTCTTTGTCCTAACTTTGTCCAGAGTACTGGAAAAAAATGGAGATAATGTGGAAATCAATAGCTCTTTTCTCACTGCATGATAGCTAGCCATTTGATGTGCCTGGAATGCAGGACAGGATTTTAGATGAGGTTGACAATTATGAAGTAGAGATCTGTCAATGGTAAATACAGAATTTATCCAGAGGTACTGTAAAAGACAGTAGAAATGGGATCTTATCTTGTCTCCAACTTTGCAGTGGAATCTAGGGATTGTTTAGAGGATATGCTGAAAAAAACGAGAGGTAAAAGAATTTAAAAAAGGGCAATTATGGAAAGCATATGGAAGACCAGATGGTTGATGGGATGTTTGATTCTGTCAATAAAAGCTCTAAATGAAAAATTCAGCTTAGACTTGAAAGGAAATGCCATTTACTAAATCAACAGGAAATATTTCAAATATGTGGTAAGATGAAAACGATAGTAATATGGTATAGTCCCATGGACAATCAGGAACAGCAAATCTGACTTATTCTTTCCCTCTGCAGTGCAGTAGTGCAAACAATTCAAATCTACATGCTTGACAAATTAAAGTGGTGATTTTATCTAATGAGTATGAAATAATGAACATTTTAAAATTCGTTAAGAGCTATTCTGGTAACTCTTTAGCAGTTTACTAGACTTCTAAAGGAGAAAGTTTGGCTATTTAGTCTCTTGCAATGGATCTGTATTTTTGAGAAATCCTCATTACTGATGTGACATTGCAACAAATAAAAGTCGTCAGAGCTGCTGGTTCACTGGAGCCAGGAGGAACTCTAGTGCTGCATGAAGTCAGTGTTCTAAGCAGATCTAAGTTCTTGAGGATCTCTTGTTAATTTTTGTGGTTCTGTGGTTCAACAGCTCAGCCTTAATGTGTGGTTGTTTTGTGGCTGCTGTCCCAGCTGACATGTTAAGATACAAAATAACAAATGATTGGTCTTTCTTACCATCTTCTACTCTTACTCTGTGGCAAACTTCACAAGCATTTAATTAGACAGTGCAGTGCTTGCACATCTTTTGCAAACATGTTTCTGAGGCAGTGCTAACTGTAAGGTGAGGTGATAATACATAATACATACATATGAAATGAACTGAATTTTGTTCAGTGTTCTGAGTTTTCTCTTGCTTCATATTTTGGTGACCTCTCACTGCATGTTTGCCATTCTAATTAATTGTCAGACTGTTCCTTTCTAAATTGGAATGTTATGAGATTTCTAATTTGCTGCCTTTTCATCTTTGGACACTTTTAGAAAATTTAGCACTTTTCCCATTTGGTTTATTTTTAAGACCTTTCTTAACATTTTAATGTCGTTTTCTTTTTATGTCTATTTCTAATTCTAAACTCATAAATAGCTTACAATATTAAATGTTTTGACATGAACTACAGTGTCATTTCACCTGCTTCCTTTAAAGAAAAAAACAATTTTTCCTCCTAAGTTCATTGACTTGCTTGAATGCAGATTTGGACCACAAAGAAGCTAATACGAGCATTTCCCCTGCTTAAATAAAAATGATCTCTTAATTTTATCACTTTTTAATATGGAGATCTTAAGACTTCTTAATATCTTGTTAAAAATATACTTTTTAATCATCCTTCATTTGTGTCTTGGGTATTTAGTAGTTCTTCTTGTATTATTAAAATAAAGGAAAACACTTTAAAGTTTTGTGATTAAGTGGCACGGTGCTTTTGTTTGTCATTGTCTCAATCGGAGAACAAAAAGAGGTCACTTCTCTGTTAATCCTGAGATGTAAAAGCTTTTTATTGTTTTTCTGTATTGAAAAGACCTTCTCTTAAAACATCTCTAAATGCTATATATCTCTTTTTCCTATGTAACATTCTCCTCATCACATTAGTCTTACAATTTGCTATTTGTGCATGCTACTCTCTCTTTATATAAAGTAAATGTGAACATTATTTTCACATTATACAGAATACGTGTAGTGGGTATGGGTGTGTGCTCTATTTGCAGGGTGAATGACTGCAGCTGCAAGGTTGGATTACTTGCTAGATGACTTATGAAGATTTTTCTCACACATTCAGTGTTAGATAATAGGTTTCACTGAAGGAGAGCAGCATAAAATGAGAGTGACTGTATCCACTGACAGCTCATGATGCCTTCACAGAGGTGATGCGGGAGGAATCATAGAATGGCCTAGGCTGGAAGAGACCTTAAAGATCATCTAATCCAACCTCCCTGCTATGAGCTGGAACACTTCTCAACTGGACCAGGTTACTGAAGGCCACAGCCAACCTGTCCTTGAACATCTCCAGGGATGGTGCATCCACAACCTCTGTGGATCATAGAATCATAGAATGGTCTGGGTTTGAAAGGACCTCTGAAGGTGATCTACCCAACCCCCTCTGCAGTAAGCAGGGTCATCATCAACTAGATCATGCTGCCCAGAGCCCTGTCAAATCTCGCTTCGGATGATCCCTTCCAAGTCTTGTCACCCTTGTAGTGAAGAATATCTTCCTGAGATCCAGTTTAGACCTATTCTGCTCCAATTTAAATCCATTTACCCTTGTCCTATTGATGGACACTCTTGTAAAAACTTCCTCTCCAGCCTTCCTGTAGGTTCCCTTCAGGTATTCGAAGGCAGTTGTAAGGTCCCCCTGGAGTATTCTCCAGGCTGAACTATCCCAGTTCCCTTAGCCTATCCATATAGCAGAGATTTTCCAGCCCCTTGATTGTCTTTGTGGCCCTCCCCCTGGACTTGTTCCAATAGATATGTGCTCCTCTTATGGTGGAGACACCAAAACTGAATACAGTATTCAAGATGGACTCTCACAAGAGCAAAGGGAGAGAATCACTTCTCTTGATCTGTGGGGCTGCATGAATGCACTGCCAGCTCATGTTGAGCTTCTTATCTATCAGCACTCCTAAGTCCTTCTCTTCAGGGCTGCTCTCAACCCACTCTGTACCCGGTTTGTACATGCTGGAGTGAGCTGGAGACAGGGTCAATGATCACAAGATCCTAGGGGCTTTCCTAGGGGCTGTAAGGAATCTGGGAAAGAGGAAGCATCTCAGTGTCTCAGTCCTGGTACAAAGAGGTGCTATGGATGCTTTTCTAACTGCCTCGTTCAAATTGTGCATGTCCAGATTGCACATTCTTTTCTTTTCAGTCTTGATGTGAAACTACCCACTGTACCTAAACACACATGCCTAAACAAGACATGTTTCAGTATTTTAAGAAAACTCCTGAATGGCAATCCTGCCTCTCTAACATGAGAACGGAACTTCAGGAACAGATTAAAGCAGTTGTTTCTAACTTCGATCACAACTAGCAAGTTTTGGAGAATTCAATTTCTGAAGTATGTGAGAAACTCAATTTACAACTGAGTTTCTTCACAGTACAAGGTTACACTGTGCCTGTTCTGGCTGACTTCTGCTAGATAGATATTTTTACTTGGGAAGTGTGAAGTTAGTGGTGTTTTGAACACTTTGACCCAAGTAAATGCAAAATATTACTAATAAAATCAGATTTTGTAAGTGGAACAAAATTATATACTATTGTTCAAATTTACCTTTTTTTTTTCATTTACATACAATATACCTATAAATCCTTTGCAAAACAGAAATAATGCTTTACTATCTCAAAGTCAAGAAGAAATGACTTGAAGAAAATTTACCCGTTTATGCATTCTGTTCTACTTTGGATTTAATTTGTCTTTCTACAGTAATAAAATGCAAGCTCATAGCTCTTTCTTTTGTTTTGTAGTTTGGGAATACATGCTACTGCAATTCTGTTCTTCAGGCACTTTACTTTTGTCGACCATTTCGAGACAAAGTCTTAGCATACAAGAGTCAACCAAGAAAAAAAGAAAATCTGCTCACATGCTTAGCTGATCTCTTCCACAGTATAGCCACTCAGAAGAAAAAAGTTGGTGTAATACCTCCCAAGAAATTTATAACAAGATTACGAAAGGAAAATGGTAATTTTCTTTTTTTTTCTTGCTTGATAATAACATCAGTATGATTTAATTTGAGGTCGACATGGTGGGATACCTATATATTTGTTACACATTTGTGCTGCAGTGTAGAGAACAGGTGACCCCACAGTAATGGTGTAACCCTGGAGCTGTTTTGGGAGAGAATGCCTCTCTGTCTCTCTTAATGTGGAATTTTAGTATATTGTCAGTGGTTGCTAACTTTACCTCTCTATGAATTGTATTTTTCACTCTAAAACTTTCGTTCTGTTTAAAAAAAACATTACCCTCTGAGTACAGAATTAATCTCCTAAACTGAGTGTGTAGAAAGGACATTAAGACTTTCCTGCAAGAATCTATCTCAAAAATACACACATTTTAAAATCAATTTAGGATTTAGGCAATATTTAGCTTCATCTACCTTTTAAAGGATTAATGAATTTTAAAATTACTAAGTAGTTTTGACTACTTTTAAAAAGTGTAATTGAGATTTCCAGAGATTTTTCACAGTTCTTGTTTGTAGGTTTAGTTGGTGAGAATGTTTTAGAAAATAATTTCTCTTAAAATACAAATGAAAAAATATAGCCTGCTACTCAATTTGGGTACACTTTTATAAAAACATGAGATTTTTCTTAAAAAATAGCCACTAGATTTAAATAAGCTATGAGATACCATATTTAACAGTGCTGCAGTAGACATGTTCATATTCTTGTAATCTCTCCAAGACTACTAAAAGTATTTAAATGTTATGATGACAATCTCTGTAGTAAAAACAAGAAATAAAATAATGGCATTCCTAATTCGAAGTGATCCCCCCCCAGCAAATGCATGCCATGAGTTGTCACAATACTGTAAGACAAAAAGCTTTCAGGTAATGTAGTTTCTTACTACAGAGAACAGAGCAGAACAGAGAACTGTCATTCAGTTCTGCTGTACGTCTGCTTGTATTCTGATGCATTTACAGATACAGTTCGTTATGTCAGTGAATGTTAGCTAAAATGTGGGGAATGGTTCAAATGGAAAGCAGGAAATAAAACACAGGAGCCATTAAGTTCTTTTTGGAATGTGTTCTTTTTAATGCCTAATTACATCATGACACTAAAATTCTAAGCAGAAGGCAATTGGAGAATCTTCATTAGAGAAGCTGAATGTGAAAGCTGAAATCTCATTGGCTTTTTGGGTCTCTTCCAGTGACGATATTCTCACCTTTTCTACAAATAAATGGCTGCATGGTCAGGCAGCAATTACATGAGCTTGCTATTAAGCACTTATTGTAAAGGTATATAATTTTGAGTTTTAAAGAAGAACTAGTTAAAGAATCAGGTAGGTATGCAACACCAATCTAGATTCTGTTCCAGTCAGTATCTAGCTATACCAGGGTGATGACTGAGAACATAATTGTAACATATTCCAAACTGCAATGTTGCTATTCTAACTTTATTCTGAGTGTCTGAATACAACATACATGTATTATGTGTGATAACCTTAGAGCTTAACTGTCTGGGAAGCAGCTTCTGGCTGGAAGTCATCTGAAGCTATACTGCTTTGATTGCTTAAATTTATTCTTATTATAAAATGAACAATGTATGGCTTTTATTCTTTTGTGCTTCATGCTAATTTACTGACTGGGCACGTAGCCCTGAGAGGGCTGTGACGGAATGCTCTGAAGAACCTCTGAAGTGTGTTAACTCAAGACTTGTTGCTCTTGTTCTGCCTTGATTTACTTGTTTAAATAAAGACCTTGCAGCTTTTCTGTTCAGAGTTGAACTTACTCTTCTCAAAAATAGTGTAGTAGTTCATTAAATAAATTACTTGGTTCATACTCTTGGCTGACCTAATGCGCTACTTAAGCTTTCCAAATGATGTAGATTAACATCAAACTCACCCTATTTTGCTAACAAGTCTTTTTTTTTTTTTTTTTTCCTGCCTATTTATTCCTGGATGCCATCAAGTGAATGATAGGAAAGCTTCCATGGAGTCCCTATGTGCACTTTAAAAATTCAGCTTCACTGAGTATCTTTTTCATTCATCTTTCCAGTCATGAGAGCTATCCCTCCGCTGAAGGGCAGTCTCTTTGTATGTTCTTGGACTACAAGCAAATCGCTGGTTATAATTAATTGAAGTAATTGCATATTAAAACACTTGTATTGTATTAGCCAGTGATATAGAATGCATTTTAAATTGGAGGATAAATTTCCTTGTAACAATTCTTAGTCAAGAGAAGGAACTATTAATAAATCAAATTCAATGCCTTTTACCTTTTCTTTAGTCTTATTCCTAATGTGAGGGTTTGTAGCAGCAGGTTTTTTAGGTTGATATCCAAGGGACTGCAGTAAATCAGGTTTTCAGGGTGGTAAAAATTTGGACATAAACAAGAAAGTAGTAGACTTGTACAGAAGAGTATCCAACTTTATGCTTTAATCTGTATCACTGCTGTACATCATAGGTTTTTCAGAGAAACTCTTCCCTTTCCACTGAATTAATCCTAAAACTATTGTGCTTAGAGATATTGACAAACTGAAGACACAAAGCAAAAATCATAGTACATCCATTATTTTCTATCCAACAAGTCCAGCAGTAATAAAAGTGCCACATATACCGGTCTCCAGAAACAATCTTCAGATATTGAAAGACAAATCTGTTTAGTGCTTGAAGCCCTCATTTGAAACCTGTTTGCTCCTGCTGTGCCTAGAACTTTAGGGTAATTTGACATGGCTTCTGCAAGTGCTACCTACTCAAAGAGCTTTGAGAAAGAAAATAGGTTGTTTTATAAAAGCAATATCTTTAAGTTCTCAGTTTATTTTCGTTGCTAGTATTGATGATACTGTGTTTATGACAGAAGTAGTGGGCTTAAAATCCTAAAAGTGAAAATTAATTAAAACAGTGTTTTGAGCATTTATTGTTCATGTTCTTCTTCTGATAGAACATACAGCAAATGAAACATTTCCTATCATAAATTCTCAGTTCATTTCTGGAGAATGCCAACATCTAATACCATTTGAGATGCCCTGTGTTGTCCAAGATATTGACAGAAGCTTGGCAGAGATAGCATTGCCTCTGTAGGAGATCCAGATCATTGTGGATTGGCATCTGGAGGCTGGACAGTATGAGCTATAACATTTCAAGTTGGCACCCTGTGTATAGNCATTGTTGTGAACGCTTCAAGATGTGAAAGAAACACTGGCTTTGAAAGTTGACTTCTTTTAAAACCTTTTTTGTAGTATAGCACTAACTGATTAATGAAAAAAAATTCCATTGTTTTATCTCATAGAGCTTTTTGACAACTACATGCAGCAAGATGCACATGAATTCTTAAACTATCTATTAAATACAGTTGCGGATATATTGCAAGAGGAAAGAAAACAAGAGAAACAAAACGGTCGCCTACCAAATGGCAATGTTGACAATGAAAATAACAGTCCACCAGACCCAACCTGGGTTCACGAAATCTTTCAGGGAACATTAACTAATGAAACCAGATGTCTTACATGTGAAACTGTAAGTCTGTATATACTTTGTGAAATTAAGTCTTCAGTGTTTCAGAAATTCATGTCTGATAGTTAATTTATCTGAATCTTTTATCAGTTGATGTATTCCTAAAACAAATCCTTGGGGATGTGGAATTCTTTTCAAATGTAATGTCTTGACTTAGGTCATGGTTAGTGATACACTCCATAAATAAATATTCTGAATCCATTTCGTCTGATTACTAGTTCTTAAATTTAAGGCCACTGAAATCAATATACTATGATTGACTTTTGGCAGTGAGACAATAGACTGAGATTTTGAAAGAACGTAACTTACTATTCAGTAAAGGTAATCCTTTCCTAGATGTCTGTCCAGAGGAATTCTTCTAATACTACACCATGAGAAATAAGCTGTTTCTTTGACTAAGCTATTTTTTTATAGTTCTACAATAAGACAAAGCATATTTTTTAGAAAAACTTATAATTGAATTTGTCTGCTAGAGAAAGAGAAAAAACAGCACAATTTGAAAAATTCAGTAATTCTGTCATGATCCATATCTTAGATACTGTAAAAAAAATTTTTTTTTTCATACCTATTGTCCTTGATAGATAATGCACATATTTCAGCACGACATTGGAAAGGAAGAATTAATCAGATGAATCTTTTCACCTGTAATTTTCTCTCTTCAAGAAAATACCTGCCTCTATTTTGTTTCAAAGAAAATAGGCTTCTATACTTGAGTAAATTAGGATATTTTGTGTAATTTAGGTGCTGATTTCCAGCTACTGTATTTTCTTTCCTGGTAGATTTTTCCCTCCCTAAATAGTGTTTCATGGCAACTGTCAGTTGCTTCTCTTTTAGTTCTTGAGCTGATATTTTTATTTCTTGAAACATGAGTTTAGCTTAGTCTTGAACATGACCACCATCATTATCTTTCCCCACTTCGGCATAGTGCATTATTGTTGCCAGGATTTTGGTCTAGGTAACGGTCTTAAATATACTTTTTAAATGCTGATATGATCAGCATATTTTATTAGTTATTAACCCTCTCACAATTTTGAGGGTTTTACTAATATTGCTTGGCTCTCTTCTGTTAGCTATTGCTGAACAGGATATACCACGTCAGTTTGCCACTGTGCCTCCTTAGAATTCAACTAAATTCAGTGTTGTAACACACATTGATTATTAGTATATTAGGGCCTTTGTTTTCCAAGCCCAAATTATCTGGAAGCTATTTTATTAGCTTCTGTCTACTCAGTGTATCATCTTGTGTCTAATTAAAACATAGTCATGTGAAAATAAGCACTTAGAAGTAGATTTTGACACATTAAATAAGTAATATGGCTGTTAATAACATCTTGAGAAAAGTGTTTTGAAATACGAGCATATATATGATTATTGGAATACTACTGTTGGCACCTAGAGTCTTTCTCTGTTTAGAAATATGTTAAAATGTCAGGCATATTTGCATATAGCTCATGAAGATTACACAGCAATAGTAGATGAATTAGTACTTCTTAATGATAAGACAAAAATTATAGTAAATTTTCAATTTAAATTTGGAATTCAGTGCATACTTAAATGTAAAGCATAATATATGTTTGCTCTAAATGAGAATGGTTTCTCCTAACTAGCCAAAGCTACTCAATGTACATAAAATCAAGGATGTACTATGGTTTAGGTGTGTGGACAGTTCTTAAAAATATCCCATTGTAAACCAGTTTTGGAATTATCAAACTTGAGTTAATAACACTAAGAACGCTGGTGAAAATCATCTTAGCCTAGGGATTAAGAATGGCTTAGGGAAAAAATGTTCTAGAAAATTGCTGCACTTCTTGGCTAGGAAAGCTGGAATTAAGGAGTCATATGATCAGTGTTATTCAGACATGGAATTAGACAGTTCTTTCTCTATTGGTCTAATTAAAAAAATCCATGAAATAATAATGATTTTACAGGCAGCTTTACCCCACACAGACATAAGGGTGCAAAGGAGAGAGAGAGGAGACAGAGAAAAGGGATGTGTTAAACTTGATTAAAAAGAGATTGGTACTGAACCTAGAAGTTGGCAAAAGGAATTCTTCTATTATTAGTGATAATACTGCCTTAAAGAACCTCCCTCAAGTTAGCCAGTCCATTGTGCACTATGGATCATGAGGAACCATTAAAGGCTTTATTGGAAGAAGAACCAAGTAGGTTTTTTCCATCTATGTTCAGCGTTTAGAAATTGCTATTTGTAACTGTTAAGATTTTTTTAAATGTTAGTATTTGAACAGTACTCTTTTTTTTTCAACATTAACTCATGCAGTTTTAAATTTTAAAAAAAATATTAAAAGTCATCCTCCTTCACTGTTTTTCAGGATTTGTGATGAAATTTATTCTCCACTTCTAGGATTTTCTAGTTTTACTTTGTTATTCTTATAGTTTTGTAAGAAATGGCTATACACTATTCTGCCTCTGTCATACTAAGTCCCAAGCTGTTATTTACAAAAATTTTGCTGTGTACAGCTCATTTAAGAGTATGAACCTAGCCACAAAGAAGCTTCTAAATGTTTGTGCTGTTTATTAGGGGCATTATGATATGAAAATACATAACTTTTCAGTTGGAGGGAATAGTAGAGGAAGAACAGAGGTGACAGCATGGCCAGCAGGTCGAGGAAGGTGATTCTGCTGTTCTGCTCTACTCTGGTGAGACCTCACCTGGAGTACTGTGTCTTATCTCTGGAGTCCACAGCACAAGGACATGAATCTGTTGGAGCAGGTCCAGAGGAGGGCCACAAAAACAATCAGAGGGCTGGAACACCTCTTGTGTGAAGAAAGATTGAGAGTTGCATTTGTTAAATCTGGAAAAGAGAAGACTGAGGAGATCTTATTGTGGCCTCTCAGTACTTAAAGAGGACCTGTAAGAAAGATGGGGACAATCTTTTTAAAGGGCTAGTTGTGAGACAACAAGGAGTAATGGTTTTAAACTAAAAGAGGGGTGGTTCAGATTAAATATAAGTAAGACTTTTTTTTACAGTGAGGGTGTTGAAACACTGGAACAGGTTCCCCAGAGAGGTGGTGGTTGCTCCATCCCTGGAAACGTTCAAGGTCAGGTTGAACAGAGTTCTGAGCAATCTGCTCTAGTTGAAAATGTTCCTGCTCACTGCAGGGAGGTTGGACTAGCTGACCTTTAAAGGATCCTTCCAAAGCATTTTGTGATTATATAGAAGAACCCCAGTGATTGTATTCTTTTCAAAAGACTGAGGTGTTGAAGGAACTTGGCATTAGTATTGTGGAGCTGAAATCACAGCATTATGACAACTGGCATTATATCTACCCACACATGCACACTTCCTTCTTCCTGAACAAAATCAGAAACAGACATCTAGGAAGCCTCTGAAATAGAAAGGCCATTTGTAACAACATTTAAAAGGCTGTTGCAAGGTAAAAAATGCACTCTATGACTAGAAAACACTACTGAAACAGAGAGGTAAATTAGTACAACTTGTTTTAACTATAATCTGTTATGGCAGATAAGCAGCAAAGATGAAGACTTCTTAGACCTTTCAGTTGATGTGGAGCAGAATACTTCCATCACTCATTGTTTAAGGTAGGTGCAAAAATCTGATTTTTTTTTTTCTTGCTTTGTTTTGTCTTTCATCTGTTACCTAGAAAGCAGGAAGCAAAACTAAAAGCTCAGAAGCTTAGTAAAGTCTAGCTTATGCAGATTTAAGAGTATAAAATTTTATTTATGCTGTACATGTCTATATGTATATTTCAGATAAGAAGCTAATATAGCGTTTATTTCTTATATTTTTTAATTTTCTATTCAGGGGTTTCAGCAATACAGAAACTTTGTGCAGTGAATACAAATATTACTGTGAAGAATGTCGCAGTAAACAAGAAGCACATAAAAGGTACATCAGACTCAGGGAAGGAAAAACTAACCTATGCATTTCATGAAAATACTCTATTTCCTTGTGTATGTGTATGAGGCAGAGTGATAATATTCTTTTCCCTTTAATATTTCTTCTACTGCTTCAGAGTAACTTAGTTTCATTCCTCTTGCTTGAATTCAATGAGTCTATTTCCATGAGTGAAGAGAATCCACGTAAAGCATTTTGGGACTCCTTTGATCGTTATTTATTTTACAAATGAGGAAAAGAATAGTCTTCAGACCAAAATTAAGTTTAAAAAAACAAGTGAAAACAAACTGCCAGGGGCTAATCAATGGATATGGGTAATAATGAAAAATCACTGGTTTCATGTGACTTTTTAAACTTGGTTTTGTCTTGGTGATACAATATTTTTTCCAATTGCTGTAACAATTTTAAAGATAGGTTTTTGTTTTTTTTCTTATTCAGTGAGAATGAGGTTTGTAGCTTTCTTTGTTAACTAAGTTTCTGGTTTCTTAAAAGTGTGCAGTTAATTGTGCTAAACTTTTGCTTGACAGTGCTCCTGAAAAGCATCAGAAGCTCTGCAGAAACCTGAAATTCATTATGTTTGAAAACAATTCTGGTTTGACAAATATTTTTTTCTAGTCTTGTTTACATATCTGAAAAACCTCAGATTTTGTGTACTGTATGGTATTTATTATCTGAGAAAATATTTGTTAGAAGGGGTGGGGACACTGACATGCTCTACTGGTTGTACCACTGATTCTGTTTGTGTGGTTTACCATAGATTCAGCACATGGCTTTTGGCATATCTCATCTGCAAAGCCTGTTTTCACACATTGCTTAAGCTTACTAATTGGCATGTATTAGACTGTTGCAAGGCCAGGTCTGTCCTGTTGTTTTGTGTTGCCTTAGCTCTTTTCTGTGTGGGAGGAAATGTGATCCTTGGCCAACGTAAGTTGTGTTGACTTGCACTAGAGACACTACCATATTATAAAAAGGTACCTTATATTGTTCATATTTTACTTTTCATGTGGAACTTCAGTTTCACTAGTAAATAATTTTCTTAGAATCATAGAGTTGTCAGGGCTGGAAGGGACCTCAAGGATCGTCTAGTTCCAAGCCCCTTCCCATGGGCAGGGACACCTCACACTAGATCAGGTTGCTCACAGCCCCATCCAGCCTGGCCTTAAAGACCTCCAGAGATAGGGCTTCCACCACCTCCCTGGGCAGCCCTTTCCAGGTTCTCACCACCCTCATGGTGAAGAACTTCCTAACATCCAATCTGAATCTACCCACTTCTACTTGTGCTCCATTCCCCCTGGTCCTATCACTACCTGACATCCTAAAAAGTCCCTCACCAGCTTTCCTGTAGGCCCCCTTCAAATACTGGAAGGCCACAATAAGGTCTTCTTGGACCCTTCTCTTCTCTAGAGTGAACAGCCCAAACTCTCTTGGTCTGTCTTCATAGGAGAGGAGCTCCATCCCTCTGATCATCCTCATGGCCCTTCTCTGGACATGTTCCAGCATGTCCATATCTTTCCTGTAATAGGGGCTCCAGAACTGGATGCACTACTTCAGGTGGGGTCTCACCAGAGTGGAGTACAGGAAGAGAATCACCTCCCTGCTGGCCACACTTCTCTTGATGCAGCCTAGAATACAGTTGGCTTTCTGGGCTGCAAGTGCACACTGGTGGCTCATGTTGAGCTTCTTGGCCACCAGCCCCCCCAAGTCCCTCTCCCCAGGACTGCTCTTGATCCAGTCACTGCCTAGCCTATATCAGTGCTTGGGATTGCCCTGACCCAGGTGCAGGACCTTGCACTTGGTCTCTTCCATCTCTCTAACGTGTACTTTATCTGTGATAGTGGCTACTCAACTCATGAAAGTGGTATAGTGAATTTTTTTTCACCAGTGAAACAGCTCTTATTATCAAACACATCTGCATTATAAGAAGAGAACTTCATTTGGGGAAAAAATAATTAGAGTAGAAATTATATCCATATCTTAGCAATGTAATAAAAATTTAACTCTTCCTAAAAATAATTGTTTCTATTATCTTTCTGCTCTTCTACTGTTTTTCTCATTTCCTGGTTCCCTAGTAGGCCCTGAAGAAAAGTTCTACTCTAATAGGGATTCCTACAGGTTATTATCAGACTAAGTTTAATGAGAAAAGTGGAAGGAAGGTTAGTTTTCAAGGATTTTATATCTTTTGGAAAAGGGTTGTCTTCTTCAAGCATATTTTCTGACATCTTGAAAATACAATCTCAGTAGATGCGTCTGGAACCTGGGCTGTAGTGTTGAGACTTCTGAGCTACCTTTTGAGGCTGAAGACAGTTTGAAAAATTCAGCACAGTGCTGATCTAAGGCAATTACCTGTGCCAAGAAGCAGAGCACTCTAGCTTGGTTGCTCTGTTAGTACGGGCAAATTTATTGACCAGAGAATGAAAGTCTGTGTGTTGTGCCAGGCCAGCTATGGTTGGCTGATGAGGATTTGTAGCCATTGATGCAAGATCTTACTACCTCAGACTAGGGAAAATAGCCGGTGAGCCCTCAGTAAAACTAGATTACCGCTTTCTGGCTTTGACTGCCGTAAAGTAGTGCTGCAACATTTGTACAAAATTACTGTGCTGAAGCACAGCATTATCTTGTTTGGGTAGCATGAGGCAAGGTGAATAACAGTAGGCTATTTGTATCCCTTGGCAATGTTAAATGAATGGCTTAATATGAAAACTTGGACTAATACATATGTAACAAGGTAAAGTTTGTTTGTCTTGGCTTGTATGCTGAGAAATTCAATTGGTATAGGATCTCTGGAACAACTTTGTTGCTATACTTCCACCATATACCAAGTAGGATCTAATTTTTGCTTTTGAGAACTCAGAAAAGCTGTATGTAGGTATATTTTTAAATTGCATTCTGTGCATGCAGTCATCATGTCTAAATTATTATGGGGATTCATCATGGCTGTTCTATTTAATGCTCGAAGAATTTTTTTTTTTTTTTACAACTTCAGTAAGGCAGGTGTTCAGTTTGTTGATATCAGCTGAATGTTTTGGATGGATATGGGAAATACTGTTGGTTTTTTGGTTTATTTTTTCAGGATGAAAGTAAAAAAGCTGCCTATGATTCTAGCTCTCCATTTGAAGAGATTTAAATACATGGATCAGCTGCATCGATACACAAAACTCTCTTATAGAGTAGTTTTTCCTTTAGAGCTTCGTTTATTTAACACCTCAGGAGATGCCACCAATCCTGACAGAATGTATGACCTTGTGGCTGTGGTAGTTCATTGTGGAAGGTAATAACATTTACACAAAAAAATTTTTATACTCATAGAACCATAGAATCATCTAGGTATAAAAAGGCCTTTGAGGCCATCAAGTCCAACTGTTACCTAACTCTACCAAGTCTGGCACTAAACTATGTCCTTTAGCACCACATCCATTCATCTTTTAAACACCCTGGGGATGGTGATTCAACCACCTCCCTGGGGACCCTGTTCCAGATTTTGATAACCCTTTCAGGGAAGACATTTCTATAATATCCAGTCTAAACCTCTCCTGGTTTGGCTTGAGGTCATTTCCTTTCATCCTATGACTTGTTACTGGCAAGAAGAGATCAATACTCACCTTGCTATTACCTCCTTTCATGTAGTTGTAGAGAGTGAGAAGTGGGGAGTGTGAAGGTCTCCCCTCAGCCTCCTTTTCTTCAGGCTGAACAAACTCAGTTCCTCAGCTGCCCCTCATAAGACCTGTTCTGCAGACCCTTCAACAGCTTTGTTGTCCTTCTCTGGACAGGGAACTCCTGCAACTCATTGTCTTTCTTGAAGTGAGGGTGGTGGTAAACATTTTAATTGCTGTTAAGTATTGCCTTTGCACAAGAAAAAAAAAAATAAAAAAGAAACACATTTCTACATACGTTTGTGTTACTTTCTCTATTCTTTTCTAACTTTATTTTACAGTGGCCCTAACAGAGGACATTATATTGCAATAGTGAAGAGTCACGATTTTTGGTTGCTTTTTGATGATGATATTGTTGAGGTAAGTTTTGTGTAGCGCTGGACTTTCATACTAACCTGCCAAAGAGTCACAGTTTGTTCTATATTGCTTATGATGTATGGTTCGAGTGGCAGCTGGCAACTTCACATCCTCTATATTATGCTGTCTGACAACTGCAGACTCATCTGAGAGCTCAGGCCTAACAGACAACTTCTGTCTGTCTCCAACAGCTTCCACAGTTGCTATTCCAAAGGTCCATTTATAATCCTAGGGATCTTTGAAGTGCCCTTCTCTCAGAAAGTCAATTCCCAGAATGCAAGGAATGCAAGGTGCATTTGGACCTGTTACAATGGCATGTCTTTGCCAATCACTCCCAGTTAAACTTAAGTCTGCCTCCAACCTAATCAATTCTTGAGGCCCTCCTGTAATTCCAGAAATAGTAATAGATTCCACTCCTTTGTGATTTGAGGGCATCAATGTACATTGAGCACCTGTGTCAACTAGAGCCCTATATTTATGAATTTTCAAGGTACCAGGCCATCTAATATATACATTCCAGTATATTCTGTTATCTTCCTGATCCCTATCCTCCACCTGATAAGAGGCAGAGTCCCCCTAATGCTGACCATTGCACATAGAATTGGCACAACATTTAATCATTTAATTAATTTAAACATTTATCTGAATCATTGCTAGAACCGTTTGAGTCACTTGGGGAAACTAAGGCAACTACTGTTTTAGTTTTGTCATTTTGCAACTCCCTCACTCTTTTCAGAAGAAGTGAGGCAGGCTTCCCATCCCACTTATCCATGTTTTCACCAAATTGGTCACATAAGGTTATCCAGAGACCCACGTGATTGTGATTGTCTATTTCTAAGCGAGTTAGTTTGAATTGGTCTTCTGGGAGGATGCCTGTCTGATGGCTAAGACATGTACCCACTCAGATGGTGAAGGGGAAAGTCATTGTCCTTTGCCAACTGGGACATGAAGGTTTTTAATTCCTCGTTGAATTATTTCATGCCATCCTTTATCTCTTCAGCCATAGTAGTTATAGCTGACACCATGGCATTGAATATGAGGCTGTCCTCCATCTACCTCATCTGATCACTGAACTCACCAACAGTTACAGGAGTTCTTCCATCATCTTTCCCCCCCAATACTTGCCAATGTATTAGCATAATTAGAGGGACAAAACTGAATAAGGTTCTTCAGGAGAGCATTGCTCACAGGTACCTCATCAGGGTCCTCTGTTGCATAATTTCCATAGATTAGCTCTCTTATGGCCATCTCGCAAACACTGAATGCTTTTTTCAGCCATATTCCGGCATGAAGGTCTTCAGGGCAAATCATCCCTGTTGGGGTACCGTAGTACCACAGCTGTCAATACCTGCAACCAGAGGTTAGAAGTGCCCCTGAGATGTCCTAAATGCTTACCTATGCTATTATCTCTTGAAAAAAATCCCAGCTGCCTCAGCAAGCGAGCGTTTATTTCTACAGTATCCATACCTCCATCCCAACATCTATTTAACCAACTCATCAAGGCCAGGTTGGACGAGGCCTTGAGTAACCTATACTAGTGGGAGGTGTCCCTGCCTATGGCAGGGGGTTGGAACTAGATGATCCTTGAGGTCCCTTCCAACCTTACCATTCTATGATCAACAGTTCTTGTTCTTTCCGGGCATAATCTTGCCTAATATACCTGACCTCCTTCCTTGGTAATGGGGTTTTCTCTTCATCATCGCTATTATCCGTTTCCTGAGTATGCTTTCTCTTAGCAATAGCCTTTTTATTCCTTTTATCCACAGGGGTACTAGCCTTCACACCAGCAGATGTACCCTCTCCTGGATCCTCTTGCCTTTGCTTCATCAGTTGAACAAACTTCTTAACCTCCTCAACAGCAGCAACTGTCCTTTAACAGTTCCCTTTTTGGGATTACCCTGCTCTGCACATGCACAACCTATTTGATTACTTAAAGTGCAAGGACTGGCATGCTAATGAAAAGAGGGTTCAACCCCAGTCTAAATGAGCAATAACTGTGAGTGCAGAGCTGTGCCTTATGATCTGACAGTACAATACTTTGAATTGCTTTTTAGTTTTTGTAATTCTTGAAAGAAGCTTCTTTGCTTTGGATATGGCCACTGTCTTTCACCTTTGTTTAATAGGCTATTCCTGTGGTCAGAGGACATGGCAAATTAAATTAATAGATACACTGGGTTTACTGCAGTTCTTTACTGAAGGCACTTTTTTGGAGTAAGCCATTCATTCATATTTTCTAGGAGCATATGATTTAATAGAATGAATCAGTCTGGTAGGCTGTTGTGTCTAGTATCCTGGATTGTTTCAGGCAAAGGTGTAACAAATATCAAAACTTACTGACTTTATCATCTTTGTTCCATCAGTATTCTTTCATTCTTTATTGAGAGATAGAGCAGGAACTGCTGATGTCTGTGTATTATATCATCTCAGGTTTTTTGCTTGTTCTGTCATCTTCCTTTTTTCCCCCCTTGTCTGTGCTTATTTGTGAGCAGAAGTACGATTTTGCTGTCCAAGTCTTTTTCCTGACTTTATTTGAACTTATTAAATGCATAAAACTAGTAGTTTACCTTTTTCTTACAATATGCAAGAACTGCATAATTGAAAAGAAAAAATGAGTGAGACTGATACTGGACTTTGATTGTTAATTGCCAGGAAGAGTCAAGGGTATTGAAGAGTTATCATCTCCAAGCCATATTCTGGATGTTTTTTCACACAAGAAGTGACAAACATGGAAATATACAGAGCCGTTAGGAAAATAAAATAATTATCTCTGTGTCTTAGCAAGATACACTGTAAATTGAGATGTCTCATTAGGGTCAAAAGTTCACTTTCCTCCAAGGAAAAAGAGAGGGCTTTAGTAGATCTCATATAATTTCACAAACATCAGGGGCAATCTCTCCAGTTTCAAAGCAGTAACACCTGGCAGTAATGCGGTTTTTTTTTCTCTTAGCTACTCTAAAGAGGAAGGAAGGAATCTTTTTGGTTTTAAATCTAAAGCATCTTAGCGACTTTTAGGCCTGTGGTTCATCAAGTTGAAATGGCTCACTCCTTCCTGAAAGAAGTTTTATTCAGAACAATGGAAATGAGATTAAATAAAATCTACCTTAAGTGAAGGAATTTTCATCTTTCTATCTTTTTGTTCTTTGTAACTTAATTGCCTTTGATTTAAAGTATGGCAAGAGAGCTTACTTTGTTTCACAATGGAAATCAGATAATACTTCTTCCACCTTCTCAACTGAAGGTTTATATTTTCCCCCCAAAATCTTGATTATAGGAGCAAGCATTCTCTGTGAAAAACAAAACGTTAGCCTTCATTCTCTGCCTTCTCTGTATTCTTCTCTGCACTTGATTGGCTTACACTGCTTAGATTTAGAAATGAATGTTTGTACTTACATTCTTCATCTTAAGTCTCAATGAGATATCACTGTCTTTAAAACTTTGTGTGAAATTTGAGCAAGCAATGCACATAAGATTGCACTCAATAGCAGGTTCATGCAGTACTTAAAATTCATATCTATAGACACCACCCTCTGTGCAGTTTATGACAGAGGGGAAACGTAAGATGTTTGAGAATCATCTGGATTTTTTTACTGTATGTAATTATGTCAAAGTTATTTTTGCCACAGTTTTTAGAGTGGAATTTAATGTCATGTATATGCAAGGTTTGCTTACTTCAAATTTTTGGGTTTTTACATACAGAAAATTGATGCACAAGCTATTGAAGAATTCTACGGGTTGACATCAGACATCTCAAAGAACTCTGAATCTGGTTACATCCTCTTCTATCAGTCTCGGGATTGAGGAGGAGCTGTTAGTGAAGAGAGAATTTTATGCCCCACATCTTCTCTATCTTGGACTGGAGCAAGCACTGAACCAAAGGGAAGCAGGGAGCTCCCGGGGCAGTAGCACAGTTTGCACACAGCTAAGCAAAGAGTTTGAGATTCTTAAAACCTTTGTATCTTTGTAATTTTATTTGCTCAGGTTTCATGCTGACTACACATCTCTATTCCATCCCATAAGCAAAAAGAGAGATACCAGCCATTCTTGCAGGAGCTTTCTGTTAGGTAATGCTATGTCTGTGGTCCTAATTCAAAGCCCGTTCAAGTCACTGGAGAAGCTTTTATGGACTTCAGTGGAATTTCAGCCAGATTCTAACTCCACTGTCAGATTGGTGCAACAGGAGCATTAGAAATCTGTACTTTATACAGACTTTGCGTATAAAAGGTAAAGGGCTCTTTGTGAACTTGGTTTCCTGTGCTTGAGTTTAAAAGAACAAGGTTGGGTTAACATGTTAGCAAGAAGATCTGGGCTCAACACAATTGCCTTCTTGATGGTAGTAGTTTAACTGAAGACAATAAACTGGTGTCAGGGAGGCAAGTATGTTTTGCTTCTCTGAAGAAGCTTACATTATTTATAATGTATGATCGGGAACAATCAGTCAAGATTATGGCTTTTAATCTCCGTATGGGGAAAGATTTGGTTTGTAATAGTTTATTTTTATTTATAAATTATTGTAACTTGTGTATTGTCCTTTATTCTAACAAGTATTGGAAATTTTATATATCAATTTGAATGAAAACAAAATATATTTAAATGTTAAAGAAGAACCAATATAAATTCTAAAAACAATGCTTACTATATCTGTAAAAAATGAGTAATACAGAGGAGAGATTTCCTTCTGGAGGAACTGGTATCTAAGTGAGGTACTATATTGAATTAAATTAGAATATCCTCTTTCCATTAATGAGTGGGGGAAAAAAGTGACCAAAATATTACATAGAAGATTGTAAGAATGCATATGATAAGATGGTGCAGTGATGGCATACTGGTCTGTAGTTCTTTAATAATTTGTTAATGGTTCATACTCAATGCAAATTAGAATGATTTGGATCAAAATAAACCATTTTGAAGAATGTTATTCCCTCTCGTAAAAAATGGATCCACCTCCACTCCTGATGACATGGGTGATTATCTCAAAAAACACTCAAGGTTTAAATTTTACCTTAGTAATAAGGAGAAATAGGCTTGGGACTCCATGAGACTGAAGGATACCACATTCCTTTAAAAGTAATAATACTTAAGTTGTGTACAGTGAAAATTTCTGAAACCAGACAGTTTATCTTGCTTTAGGTTTACAAAACAGCATTAAGAATTAAATCCTGACAAAACACCTGTTCCGTAAGAAATGTGAACTGTTGTGATTCGACATTCTTCCATTTACCAGTACATAGTCTGACAGTGGCTGAATGTAATTTCTGGAAAGTCATGGGGATTCCAGATTTTGGCAATCAGGTCTTGGATATCCGTGTCACTCCCTCTTCAGCTAGTGGTTTTTACATTATTGTAATTTTTTAAAGTTATTTTCTTGATATTGTTACAACTTTTAAAAAGAATGTCTCCTGTCTGCTGCTATAACTATTTACTTACCTGTATCTTTTAGCTCAGGAAATGACTTCACCTATTCACTCAGTTGAACAAATCTTTAACAGGGTCACTAAATAAATTGGGCTATTTAGCAATTGTCATACTGTAACAAATTGCTTTTGTAAAGTGCAAAGTTTCTTAAGCCTTGGTTTGGCTAGAATTCTTTTATAGAAAATTATGTATAATGATTAAACTACCAGCGTTGTAAAGAAAAGCATAAATATTGTGGGAGATGCAGAAAATACGATTGGATTTTTCTTGAAGAATTCAAGTAGTTTTAAAACCTTTTTTGCAGCTTTCATTGGGAAGGAGGTTAAGAGATTAATCAGTTGGATAATGGTGCATGTTAGAAGGATGAAGTCCTTTGCATACTAAAGGTACAGTACTGTAAAAGAACTGTCACGTTACTTTTTGCTAATTGAAACTATTTGATCTTTTGTCTTTTTTTTTTTTCGTGTGTAGTTAAAAGCTGAGGCTAGTTGCTAAATATTTTATACCCTAATAAAATGAAAAACATTTTTGTTGTTTCACTGGTTATACTCCTGCTGTGTATTTTTATAATATACCAACTTTTATTTGTATAGAATTTTTCAAGATAGTATTCCAAGTTATATATTTCATTTTTCTTTTAGTGCAGCTGAAATAAATGTAAATTCTTAATTAAATTGATATAAAAAATTACAACTTAAAAAGGAGGAGGGGAAGTACAAAATATCTCTGATGGGTATATAAAATATTATTGGATTTTTTCTTGGCTGTAATAGAGTGGGGAGTGTGGGAAAGTTGTCAGTTGTTGTAAATGGTGGAAATTATTTGTTGTGTAAATGTCAGTTGGGACTACAGTCCCTTATTTTGTATATTGGAGCAAAAAACTTCTATTAAATAAAGTATGTTCTTTAAAGGTAGGTACTGTATCCTTTGTGGAGCCTGAGTGGTCAGCCAGCTGCCTTTTAAACCTTAAAAAGTATCTGGAATTTAGCCGTATTTGGCTAACTACCCTGAACCATGGAGGGAGGAGCCTGTTTAAATATGCTGCATTGTTTAAGTTCTTTACTGTGAGGATGGTGGAACACTGGAACAGGTTGCCCGGGGAGACTGTGGAGGCATCATCCCTGGAGACATCCAAGGTCAGGCTTGATGAGTTTATGAGCAATCTGATCGAGTTGGGGATGTCCCTGCTTACTGCAGGAAGGTTGGACTAGATGACCTCTAGAGGTTCCTTCCAACCTACTGCATTCTGTGATTCCCTGAATGTGTGTATCTTTCAGGATGCATTCATGTGAAAAATAGTTTGGTGGGACCTGTGCTCTTGGTGATACACTGATACACTTTTTTAGAATTAGCTTTTAAGTAAGTTGTTGGTTTCTGATGTAGAGGAGAAAGGTGTGATTTGAAACACTCTTCTGTCATCCATTTCCTCAAAAAAATGTATACCTTGCTATAGAATATGCATCAGAGTTACCTAAGGGATTTGTTGGATCACAGTCTTCTAGGAGGGAAAACAGAAAGAAAAAAATGAGTGTTTCATAGCACTAATGTGCTGACCAGAAAATGGGAGTCCAGCATCAGAAGAAGAAGATGCAGCTGGTTACAATACCCATGGATGGTTTGATACCAAGTCATTCTTCACTTGGAGTATGTGCTACTGTTGATAATCAATACATGTATTTACAGTGTTAGAAACAGTTCATACCCTGCCATGTTTACAGTTGTGACAACTACACAGCTTTTCATCGCATGGATGACTTGGAGGTGTTCAGGAGTTTGTATGAATGGTTAAATTGGGTTGTGTTTTCAGAAGTTAGTCATAAATCAGATTGCACATCTTTAGGTGACATAGCACAAAGGGATTCAACAGAGCTTCAGATCTTCTGCCGTACCCTTTGACATCTGCATGGGACTGGCAGGTTCTGGAGCAGCAGCTTGAGGCTAGATAGAACATCCTGGCTTGTTCCTTGTGTCTCTGTCTTGGTGTTTCCACAAGCACTATTACATATGTGTTATTTGGATCATACACAGATGGAGATCTTACTGATCAGTTACTACTTTTGTGGTGATGTCTGTAAAATTTAAAACCTGAAGTACCTGAGGCTTCTAGTTAACTCTCATAATTTTCATATTAAAGTTAAAGGAACTTGATCTTGTGCTATTTGGTCCAGTCTCTCAGCTGTATGTTTAAGATGATCATGTGCAGTGTTAATTTATTAAGTTTATCCTTGTAACTAAAAACTTTTGATAGGTGAAATCTTCAGTTTTCATTTACCAAACCTTAGTTATGTTTTTCCTACCTCATACTGTGTGAAGTCCCTCATAACTTTTCATTCAAAATTAGTAATTGTCCCTTAGCATGCACATCCCTCCACAGCATGGAATATAGAAGAATATCAGTGGGTTTTCTTACACACAGAACTTTGCTTACACAGGTGAAGAGGTGACTTTTTTTTTCCTTTTCACTGCTGACATTGGCAGAATTTAGCTTTAGCTGAAAAACTGAGCGTAGTGACTTTCAGAGAGTGTTTGTTGAAAATACATCAACAACTGAGGATGCCAGAAAGAGTTGAGTGACCATTCGATTGATTGGGTTAGGGGTTTGTTGTGGGTTGTTTTTATTGGTTTGGGTTTTTTTTGTTTGCCTGTTTCTTTAATTTTCTTTTGGGGATTTGGGATGTTTGGTTTCTTTAAAAAGAAACTTAAATGTTGCCTGAGAACAGCAATCTCTATTTATAGATGAAAGCAGCAGCAGGTGTATCTCTTCAGTTACCTTTGTCTGTAAGAGCAAAAAACTTCATTTCAGTACATGCTAATTAATGTACTGTGGGCTGCAGTATTACATTGCAGATACTTTTGTGGGTTTTCTTTTTTTTTTTTTTTTTTTCCTAGAAGATGAAATAATCCAGATATGGTTTGTTTGCTCTCAGAGTGTGTTTACAGTCCAAACTGTCCACATTTCCCTGGGTTGATGTTAAGGTTTGTGTGTCAGGAAATTCAGTCTTTGTGTTCCCTCTTGATAATGCAGTGTGTGCATTACATGGTTTCTGTCTTGTAAGGCTTCAAAGTCCTCTAACCTCTCACAGCACAACGTGAGATGTATAATACATTAGTCTCTTTACATGCAAACTGCCAAATAATTATTACAAAATTAATATTCTGTGTAATCTGTATTCAAGGGTTGTTCATTTTGCAGTAGCATTGCTGCTGCCTGTTATAATTGAACTATGCAAGTCGGCTACCTTGCAAACAAACAGAAGCTTCATCTTTTAAATATAGAGATCTCTGAAATCTGGCTTCCACTTTTAATAATAGAATGTGGTAAGGCAGAAATAAACTTTCTTTGGTCTATGTTTTAAAACGTCTAAAATTGCCTGCCTCTTACGATTTTTATTTTTAAGTGGGTTAATTTTTAGGCTAAATCCCAGAGTCATAGGTTGATGAACCCCTGTGGGAGAAACTCTGCAAGAATATGTCAGATACAAAAGGAGGATTGTTTACAGACATCACCAATTTTTAAATGAAACGAGTAATAATTTCCACTTTCTTCACAGAAGCACAAATAAATTACATGCATTCTTTCTCTCTAATGGCTTGTGATTGCTGCCTGCATAAGAGATTGTAAGGGCTCAGGAAAAGGGCAAAGCACTTTCTACCTAGCTCTTTGTATGGAACTGGTGTTGGCAGCATTAGAAAGCTTTAATTACAGAAGGATCACCAGTCATGTCCTTGATCTGTGTTCTGCAGGTTGTATAATCCAGGAGAAAAAATGCACAGCGAGGTCTGTAGCAGGGAGAAGTAGCTTTGCCATTATTTACTAACACATTACATATGTATAAAAGCAGCATTTCCCCAAAAGACAGATTTAATGCAGATTTCTAGTGTTGGGGGGTTTTAAGGAGTGCTGTCATTCCAGGCTTTTGTTGTTTAATAAAAAGTTGTGCCTGTGTGTGTGTTTAATTTGTACGTAAGCCTACATTTGAAATTTCCATCTGTACAAAAATTTGCCAGGTTGATATAATTGTATTAATGAGTGCTTCTCCAGAAACAATGTATGCATATATGTGAATCGACTGGAATATAATATATTGATAATCTGATCTACAAAGCAGCTTCATCTGTTCACCAGGATTCATTTTCATATTTTCTGTTGCTGATTTTAAGTTAGGAAAAAACCCTGAAGGTCTCCAAATATTTTATTTAGCATGCTTTATTATTAACTGAGTCAATATCCATGGATGCCTACAAATCTCATTGTCATCACATCTTAACGCATCAACTGCTTTGAGCTGTGATTGTTACTCTTTCACTAAATGTTGCTTTATTGTGATGGCTGCTTTAATCAGCTCTCATGAGATGTGCTAACAACATGCAGCTCTAGTTCCATCCTTTCATGCGTGCTCATTTGTTTGTGTTTCTAGAAGCTGATTATCCTAATGTTACGTCATGTCAGTCTCCTCTCTGCATCTTTCATCTCAAGGAAGACAGCTGGTACACAGCAACAGGCAATGTTTGCTAAATTACTGAGCTGTATTTCAGAGACAAAATCAATGTTTAAGATTTTTGCATGGAAAATACCTGGAGCTCTTGTGTCTTTTAATCCTTATGCCTCTGTGGTGAAAGTACTCTTCAATATTGTGGCCGTTCGAGCTAGATTTCTAGCTCAGACATAAAAAAATTTGGAACAGAAATTTAGAAGTGGAATCTCACTGTAGAGATTAACATTTTAGGGATAGGCCATATAATGACAAAATATGGCTAAGTTAATATAATTTCATTGGAGCATCAAGAGCTTAATGTCTGGAAACACAGCTTGTACCTTTCCCCTTGCTGCTTCCGCTACGCCTGCTGCTATCTTCCCCGACACTGTTTTTGGCTGCTGCTTTGCTGCTTCACTGCTGCTTGACCCCTTCCCCATCTTCCTTAAGGTTATTGTGTTTCTGTAGTAGTTTATTCTTCTTATACTGTTACATTTAGTTTAAACTGTATAAAAATACAATTTCATTTTTCCTCTGACTTTCCAAAATCCTGAGTTGTAATGAATTTACTGGAGGAAGGATCCACTTTAACCCAGCACAAATATAAAAAATTTCTTTGGAGTCATAAGATTGAACAAAACCAACATTTAGTATTCCCTTCCTCTTTTAAAAGAAGCTTCTGAAAGGCATTCAACATTTCCCCCTAAGATTGTCACAGAAGTAGAAATGTCTTTGAGAAAGGAAACATCTGTTCTGTGAAAAGATACCTTACAGATTATTTCTGAGTTTGTTTGGAGTTCAGTGGAGACACATGATATTACACAGAGATCTAACAGAACAAGCAGCAGGTTAAGACCCGTTAGGAGGTAAATACCAAGAAGGCATCTCTCTGTTTGCTAATCACAGTATATTCTAGCTAGGCAACAAATTTTGTAGAGCAGCTGCTGAGAACCTTCAGTGAATCACAAGAAACACTGCTTTCAGCAGGACTGCACTGGCTAAGCGTGTGGAAGGCCACAAGATTGGCCATTCTCTCTTTCTGGATAAAATTGAGAACATTTTCTGGATCTGATTTTGACATGTATAGGCTATGTATTCAGTCACCTTTTTTTTTTTTTTTTTTTGTTGTGTGTGTGTTTTTTGTTGTTTTAGGGGGGTTTGTGGGGGTTGTGTATTGCTGGGGTTTTTTTGTTTTGTTATAAAATTCTGGTAACGTCTTTGAACTGCAGAGCATTAGGGAGAGGGATTGCAGGCTGAGATCAAGAAGTATGTTCCATGCATTTATCACAATGCAAATTACCTTCTTTTTTCCTATATACTGTATATATAAAAAATTCAACAGATGAGAAATGAGACCAAAAGTGACAATAGTTCCTAAGCTGTCTTTCTTCATTGTGGGATTGTGTGCAAGATTTTTTTTTTTTTTTTGAGGGGGGGTTGAAAAAAAACTTGGGCATTAAAAAAAAAAATACAATGCATGATAATTTTGTGCTTCAGTGAATAACTGTTAAAGAATATAAAGCAATGAAACACTGCTTTTGGCCTAATTTGGTAACTTGTAAAAGTAACATCATACTAATAAGGATTATATGAGATGAAAAAAAGCCCCAGAGCTTTGAAATCTGAAAGCAATGACCAGCCTACCAGTCTGGAAGGAAAGGGAAAAAAAAAAAAAAAAGGAATTAAAAAGCAGGTACTGCAGGCTGATAGAGGCAGTCTGAGCTTGCATGCCCCAAAAATGGTACCTTCTGCCATTTGTGCTGTATGCCAGATATATATATACACAGTTCTTTATTCATTGGCAGGCTTCCATAAATAATGGACATAGTTACAGCTCAAGAGTATTTGTCTAACTGCACAAATAGCAACTTCAATTTTTTGAAACTGAGAAGGAAAATGTGAAAACATGACTGTCATGTGGCCCCCAAAAAGAGAAACCTTAGGCTTACGGGGATACAGGGTCATTCTCCACAGTCCTGAATGACCCAGTCCCACTTTGATGTTTGCCTTCAAGAAAGCATGTTTTAAAGAGCTGCTACAAATCTTCCCTGGAAGACCCCAGCCTGCCTGCCACTTACTCTGCTGTAGTCAGGTGTTACAGCCATCTACAGGAAGTGCACATAAAAAGTATCTTACAAAGCATTCCTTGCAAAGTTAGAAGTAAGAGTGGCTAGAAGGCTGGATAAGCTGGTCACCTGCTCTTCCATTTACGTGCAACAGGCACAGCAGCTTCTAGGAGTTACGTGTATCCATGGTGGTTTTATATTCAAGTCATCCCTGGTCTGACTTGCAATGTTTGGTGGTTTCTAACTGAGGAGCATTTAGCATCTGCTCATGGAGATTGTGTCATTAAACCATGGTCCAACTGCAGTTTCCATTGCTGGCAGGGTGTAGATGGAAATCACTTCCTGATGCTTCATGGTTGTTTACGTACTAAGAGCAGCACTACATTGTCTGGTTGAGTTCCCTCAAGGGCTGGGTGATTTTGTAGGGGTCGGCATGCAGGGAGATGACAAAAATCCAATCAATTAGGAAATTTAATCAGAGTTTTGTATTTTAAGTACTTTATCAATAAGGACCACAGGTGCAAGAGCTGTAGTGATTCCTGCAGAAGCAAGGAGTGCTGAAGGTCTATGGTCCTCAATATCTGAGAGAATAAACCTTTCAAGTGCTCCATAAGGGCATATGGACCCTCAAAAAGCAACATCTCTTCCCCGAGCATTGTCTTGGAGGTGCTGATGCAATGCAGACGACTTATTGGTAAAATCAAAAGTAATGAAGCATTCTTCCCATTCTCTGAGCAAGGTCTACATAAATTTTTGAGACTGGAGATGTTTTTCATTGCAGTTAGTTTTGATGTTTTGTGATTAATAATTCTTATAGATTATTTGGTGAATTAAAGTTCTAAATAATCTTGTATCAATGCTGATTTCCCATTGCTGCCATTACTTTTTTAAATACAGTAAGGAAGATGTGGAGATTAGAAGTCAGCTGTCACATTAGCATTCTATTTAACTGGCAGATGAGTATGTTGTGGATATCAAGATAGAATCATAGAATGGTAAGTTTGGAAGGAGACCTCAAGGATCATCTAGTTCCAACCTCCTGCCATAGGCTGGGACACCTCCCACTAGCACAGATAATGACTTATAAATCACTCACTCTTGCTAATGGCAAACTTGAGGGATTTTCTTCCATGAATTTGTCAGTTCTTGAATGTTTCTACTAAAACAGCAGGAGGAATTAAAAAAAACCAAACAAACGTTTTCACATATTTGTGCAAATGTAAGCTGAATGTAGGCATGCAAATGCTTAAACTTCAGGATCTAAAAATAGATGTTTTCAAAAGGCTACTTTTAGACTGGAAAACAGGCTATGTATTTAAAAACAAATACTTCTGAAATCCAACTGCCTGAAGCTAATTGTCTCAATATAGTTTAAAATTCTACTTGTCTTCTGAACTGCTAATACTTTTTGGTGTTAATGGTGAAAGTCTCTTGAAGTGTAAATGAGTAACATGTCTTTGAAAAGGTCACTATAGTGTAGATGCCTAATACAGAGTTAGAAGCCTAACTTTTTACACAGAGTTGACAATTTCAGCCTAATTTAGTAATATAAGTTTTCAGTAGCTTCACATAAGGTAAAGAATCCATCTCATGGATAATGGTGATGATGAAATTCTACAGTCCCATATAAATGAAAAGAATTTTTTGCATTGTTAAATCCTAAGTTTTTAAAAATCACTGGAGCTAGTAGTAGCAATGGTCAAAGCATCAGGAACATTCTAAGTGTGGCATCACAGCATAGCATATTCAAACCTATGTGAGCGCAGGCTTATGTTTATGGATGATTAATGCCATTCATACAAAAATACTAACAAAACAGGAAGAGCTTTCACATAATATGTGTGGAAGATAAGTTCTATCTTCTTTAAATAGTCTTTTGAAAACAATCTTTGCCCATAACTTCACTGTGCTCAGTTAATTGCACAGATCTTTTACCAGAATTTAATCTGGTCTCCTTCAGATGCCCTTGGGTATCTCAAGCTTGCAGAAAATATTCACAATAAATTTGGATGCCTTTGTAAATTAAAATGAATGAGTTGCAAATGAAAACCAAGGCGAAGAATGCACCCTAACATAGCTATGATTAGTTCACTCACAGTTCACTGATAGCTCTGTTATTACATACAGAATTAGGGTAGTGAGACAGTAGAGCAGGTTGCCCAGGGAGATTGTGCGTGCCCCTTCCCTGATGTGTTCAGTGACAGGTTGGACAGGGCCTTGAACAACTTGGTCTGGTGGCAGGTGTCCCTGCCCATGGCAGAGGGGGTGGTGCTGGATAATCTTTAAGGTCCCTTCCAACCCAAACCATTCCATGATTCTCTAACTGTGTTTACTGTGTTTTCTTAGCCTATTTATCTTAGGTTTTCTGTTTTGATAAGCACACATGCTATTTGAGAAGGAAAGCCCCCTTTTATGACGTGGTAAACTAAATTATAAAGTTATATAAACACATAAATAGTTCTGTGAAACTGTGTATGCCTTTGATAAAATACTGAAATAAACATTGATGATGTTTATTAATAAAGTACCATTCTGAGCTGCAGACTGGCCAGATGACTGCTTTGGGGTTTTTGTTTTGTAAATCATGCTTTGGTTGCCGGATGTAAATACTGGCCTCTCCCTAATGCATCTCCTGTGTTCTTGTCAAACAGCCTTGAGAATCAAAACTAAATCTGGTGTTCTTGTTTCTGCTGACTTAGGACTGGTAAGCAAAGAAGGATACTGGCCACTGTATATGGACAGCATATGTACTCAGTTTCATATAAACCGTGATTAGTGCTGTCCCATATGAACAAGGCAAACCAAAAGACTATGATTATGGAACAGATTTATCAAAATCCATGAGTTCATAAAAAAGCAATTAAAGATTCATCCTGGGACTGACTTTCAGTGGCTCCCAGGCGATGCAGACTGGAGAGAGTAGGTGGTCCCATTAGGAGGACACCCTGTATCTGGGCTCTGGCTGCCTTGTCAGAGGAAGAACAATACACTGCCACAGAATTCAAGTGCTCGTTAGACCAGTCCTCCCAGGGTAGTGCCACATACAGTATGTGTAAAGTATTTGATTGTCATCAGGAATTTCACTGATGACTAACAGTGTATTACAGATTTTTTGGTTTAGAGTGCTGTTGTGAGGGGAAAAAATTGCATTTGTGTCTGTGATAACATGCTTTCAAAAGCAGGGCTGCAAGAATGGCATTGTGAGAAAAGGGAATTAGTCCTGTTGAAACATGTTTCTCTTTCCCTGTCAAAAGTGAAATCCGGCAAATTGCTTGGGCAAACAACGTGGTTACACGAGGGAGCTTTGAAGGAGTTCCAGCATGTTGAGCGTGCAGTGGGCCACCTACCAAGCAGCACTCGTCACGGTAAACACAACACGCCGGCACTCTGAGCCCCGTGCTAACTTCCCGTAGGATACTGGCTCGAACCCATCCTGCTACTCCTGGTCTTCAGAACACCAACGGAATGAGCCTCAATTTTCTCAAACCTCATCCTCCTCTGTGATTAAACAGAATGAAGGTCACCAAACCAACAAGGGTGGTGGTAAAATCCACTAACGGGGTATGGCTCTTTCTGAAGAGGGTCAGCTCCCGTTGTATTTGTGCACTTGTGTCTTCAGAGCTACAACTGAACAGAAATCTTCCAGCAAAGATCATTTTGTAAGAAACCAAAGACTAGTGAAAACTGCAATGTTTTGTGAGACTAATTCACCAATTTGTGGTGAAACCAATGCAGAGCAAAGAGAGCAATCAGTTTACTTGCCTGCCAGCTCATTGGGCAGTTTTATGGGGAGCTCAGATTTTAGGACTTGAGCCTAACTTTGCTCTTTAGTGGCAGGAGGTCCCACCTGGTGGAGCCCTTGGCCACCAAGATATATACATACATTAATTACTCTGACTATGAAATATCTTGAGGCTGCTATGACTGTTAAGTTCTCCACAGGCTACAGTGGCTTCAGTCTAAGTGTCACTGTGTGTGCACTAGAAGGCTGGATTAAAATTGCCTTCCTCTCATTTCTCTCCTTTGCACACTTGCTTTCTCAAACTTCATAACATTCTTTGGGGGCTGTTTGTAGCTTTCTGGATTTTAATGTGAGGGAGAAGCAGAGGTTGGGGGGTGGGGGGGCTGGGGGGGTGTTGTGCTGATAATTTACCAGTATCTAAAAGGACTGGAAACTTTGGCTTGGTCTAAAAACTTGGCATTTGAGCTAACAGAGCAAGAGATAAGATGATCATATTCTGAACACTTTGTTATGAAATCAGTTGTATGAGATAGCAAGAGGGCATCACAGAGAGTTTTTAAAGAGAATAGGTGACCTTGGAGTGAGCTTCTGACTCCCTAGGCTGGAGGAGATTGTTTCCCACTCAATCATTCATTGTCCCATGCCCATGGCAAGTTGATTTAATTGTTTTTCTCATGCCATCCTCTTGTTTACTTTTAATTCTGGGCAATTAAACAGTTGGTGAATGAAAGAACAGCAACTATTTCCTTCCCAAAGCCGTGTTCAGACACTGTCTGTGGTCAGACCTGGTTGCTCAGGGCTCTTTCCATTTGAGTCCTGTAAATGCTAAAGGCAGAGACTATAGCCTCTCTGGCCAGCCTGCACCACTGCTTGTCTGTCCTTGCTGTGGAAGTTTCTCCTTGTGAGTCTAAACTTCACTCTCCAATTTATGATGATTATCTCTGAATCCTCCCACCATGTACCACAGAGAATAGCCTGGCTTTCACTCTCTGTTTTAAAACTAAAGCACTATTATTACTTAATGTGACTTCTTCTGTATCACAGAGAGATAAATTTCACCCAGCTGCTCCTGTGGATCACCTCTAAGTCTGAACCAGCATTTACCTCCCCATCCATCTGATTAGTATCTCCTTCCCCACGTTTGCCTTCACCTTGATGTCCCCAGCTCTGGCTGAATTTCTCTGTGTGTTGAGTCTCATTTTCCATATGACTTGTTTCCCCACTCCAAACTCTTGTCTCAGAGCAGTTGCCTGCATCCATGAGATTCTACTCTCCAACTCATCCTAACATCTCCAGTCTTGCCCTCCTCCTGTTGTCTCTCCTCCTCTGGGGTCGATCTGAGACTTGTGCCCTCTACATTCAGAGTAGAAGTGCTTGGCCTCTTCCTGCTTGAGCTCAGCAGCAGGATGCTGCTGCTGCAAGTTCAAGTCTGACCCCCCAGCCCCATCATATGACTTGTGACTCCTGAGTTTCACCATAGAGAGCTGCAGATTCACAGACTCAAGACAGTCCATGTAACATGGGGTTACCTTTCTCCAAGTCCTGAGCAATACTACCTGCCAGAGAAGATACTACCAGCAAC
The DNA here is from genome assembly GCA_013399055.1 of Ramphastos sulfuratus. Taxonomy (NCBI): domain Eukaryota; kingdom Metazoa; phylum Chordata; class Aves; order Piciformes; family Ramphastidae; genus Ramphastos; species Ramphastos sulfuratus. Next base: position 43,913 of record WBNM01006900.1, on the reverse strand, counting down.
TGTTTTCGGCCTGGAAACTCTCTCTCCAGTGCTGTGTTTCTGTTGTACTATACAAAAGCTACATGCTTTAGTTTCAAGACTTCCTACCTGTCAGTGGTCTGCTCCTCATCTCTATCTGCACACTGACTTGGACAATCGCATAAGCTTCATTTTCCTAACAAAGTCACAATAGCTTTCCCCTTTTTCTTCATTTATGTATAATACGAGTGCCCTACTTAACATTTAGCAATTTGTAAACTAACAGCATTGGCAAGATCGCTTCATTATCTCCTTCCTAAGCAAAATTATCCTTGAAACTCACCTGTAAAGTCATCTGATGTACTGTAGCTGCTGCTAATAATATCATAATTTTCCTCATTTTCTAATTTTAAATTTGCACTGCTCATATCCATTTATATCTCCTAGTGAGTTACTGTGTTATTCTGATGTTGTGGAGGGGACCTGGTTGCCATCAGTATCTCACCACCCTCATCCTAAAGAATTTCTTCTTAATCCTGTCTAAATCTGCTCTTTTCCAGTTTAAAGCCATTCTCTCCTGTCCTACTGCTACAAGCCCCAGTAAAAAGTCCTTCCCCAGCTTTCTTGTAGGGCCCCCTTCAGGTACCAGGAGGCCACTAATAAGGTCACTAGGGCTTCAGCCCTATACAGTGGAAGGTCAGCTATAGCAGTCATTATCTAGGAAGGATATGATAGAGTAACTGCATCAGTGGACAAGGGAAGAGCAATGGAAGTCACCTCTCTGGACTTCTATAAAGTCTTTGGCACAGTCCCCCACAACATCCTTCTCTCCAAATTGCAGAGATAGGGATTTGATGGGTGACTGTTCAGAGGACAGTGAATTGGCTGAATGATTGCATCCAGAGGGTAGTGGTCAATGGCTTGATGCCCAGATGGAAATCTGTGACAAGTGGTGCCCCTCAGAGGTCCATACAGGGCCCAGTGCTGTTTAATATCTCCACCTGTGATACAGACAATGGAACTGAATGCACCTTCAGCAAGTTTGAACATGACCCCAAGCTGAGTGGTGCAGATGACACACCAGAGGAATGGGAAGTCATCCAGAGAGACTGGGTCAAGCTCAAGAAGTAGGCCCGTGTGAACCTCATGGGGAAATCTTTTTAGCAAGGTATAATGGTTTTAAACTAAAAGAGGGGAGATTTAGACTAGATACAAGGAAGACATTTTTAACACTGAGTGCATCGAAACACTGGAACAGGTTGCCTGGGGAGGTGGTAGAAGTCCAATCCCTGCAAACATTCAAGGTCAGTTGAACAGAGTTCTGAGCAACCTAATCTATTTAAAGATGTCCCTACTCACTGCAGGGGGGTTGGACTAGATGACCTTTAAAAAATTGTGTGATTCTGTGATGCCAGACACTCGAACAGAAGGCATTTGTTACTGTTGAGCTCAGATGTACACTTGTATTCCCTGTGACGGTGATGGAAACATTTTTTATTTTGCCATAGTTGCATTTAGTGAAGGATAGATTTGGTAAGAGATGAATCCCCTCACATTCTGGCTGGTGCTCAGAGATTAGAGGGGCTAGGAGCCCCTTAATAAATACGCCAGTTGTGGGTACTATAAGCCTGGCACCAGCTACACAAACAGCCTTGTCTGCTGTAGGTCCAGCTGCATTCTGAAGAAGCAGTTGGGTGCAGGGATAGGTCAGATTCTTTAAGCTTGCTGGTGACAAGCACACTAACCTACAGAATCACTCTAAACCAGGACTGCAATCACACTCTCTGTCTCCTGGGGAAGCACTCAGCATAGCTGAGATCACAACTCCTACCCAAAAGGCATCTTTTCTGGGGAGGGGTGAGAGGGGCGAGCCTGTCGATCTGCCTCAGTCCTTTAGCATCCAACTCTCAATCCTCTCCAAATGAGATGTGAAATTTGGGCAATATTTACACCTCATTATCTATAACCGAACAGAGTGTGGGGGTGGGCCTGCCATCAAGCCCTCGTTCCTGGTGGTCAAGTGTTTGTTTCTTTCTCAGTTGCACATGACATTTCTTTTTTCTTTTAGGTGTGACTTCTTTGTTCAGCAGTGTTGCAGGTGATAAGTGGAAGAATGGAGTGGTGCCCTCTGCCTTGCCTCTTCCATTCTGCCCATGGCAACACAGACTACTAGATCTCCGCCCAGTCCCTGTGCCTGCTCTGCTCACCCTGTGTTTATCACACTAATGCTGTGTCCAGCAGGAGTAGGAAGGTGATTGTCTCCTTGTATTCAGCTCTAGTGAGGCCACACCTCGAGTATTGTGTTCAGTTTTGGGCACCTCAAGAGATGTCAAGGTGCTGGAGCAAGTGCAGAGGAGGGCAATGAAGCTGGGGAAGGGCCTGGAGAATAAATCTTACGAGGAGCAAATGAGGGAGCTGGGGCTGTTTAGTCTGAAAAAGAGAAGGCTGAGGGGAGACCTCATCACTGTCTACAGCTATGTGAAAGGACATTGTGGAGAGGTTGGTGCTGGTCTCTTCTCACAGGTAAATAGCAATAGAACAAGAGGGAATGGCCTCAAGCTGAGACTGGATAGGATTAGACTGGACATTAGGAAAAAAATTTTCAGGAAAAAACTGGTCAGACTTTGGAATGGGCTGCCCAGGGGGGTGGTTGAGTCACCAACCCTGGATGTGTTTAAAAGTTGCTTGGAAGTGGTGCTTAGGGATATGGTTTAGGGTGAACCTTATAGAGTAGGGTTATCGGTTGCACTTGCNTCTGCTGTAGGTCCAGCTGCATTCTGAAGAAGCAGTTGGGTGCAGGGATAGGTCAGATTCTTTAAGCTTGCTGGTGACAAGCACACTAACCTACAGAATCACTCTAAACCAGGACTGCAATCACACTCTCTGTCTCCTGGGGAAGCACTCAGCATAGCTGAGATCACAACTCCTACCCAAAAGGCATCTTTTCTGGGGAGGGGTGAGAGGGGCGAGCCTGTCGATCTGCCTCAGTCCTTTAGCATCCAACTCTCAATCCTCTCCAAATGAGATGTGAAATTTGGGCAATATTTACACCTCATTATCTATAACCGAACAGAGTGTGGGGGTGGGCCTGCCATCAAGCCCTCGTTCCTGGTGGTCAAGTGTTTGTTTCTTTCTCAGTTGCACATGACATTTCTTTTTTCTTTTAGGTGTGACTTCTTTGTTCAGCAGTGTTGCAGGTGATAAGTGGAAGAATGGAGTGGTGCCCTCTGCCTTGCCTCTTCCATTCTGCCCATGGCAACACAGACTACTAGATCTCCGCCCAGTCCCTGTGCCTGCTCTGCTCACCCTGTGTTTATCACACTAATGCTGTGTCCAGCAGGAGTAGGAAGGTGATTGTCTCCTTGTATTCAGCTCTAGTGAGGCCACACCTCGAGTATTGTGTTCAGTTTTGGGCACCTCAAGAGATGTCAAGGTGCTGGATCAAGTGCAGAGGAGGGCAATGAAGCTGGGGAAGGGCCTGGAGAATAAATCTTACGAGGAGCAAATGAGGGAGCTGGGGCTGTTTAGTCTGAAAAAGAGAAGGCTGAGGGGAGACCTCATCACTGTCTACAGCTATGTGAAAGGACATTGTGGAGAGGTTGGTGCTGGTCTCTTCTCACAGGTAAATAGCAATAGAACAAGAGGGAATGGCCTCAAGCTGAGACTGGATAGGATTAGACTGGACATTAGGAAAAAAATTTTCAGGAAAAAACTGGTCAGACTTTGGAATGGGCTGCCCAGGGGGGTGGTTGAGTCACCAACCCTGGATGTGTTTAAAAGTTGCTTGGAAGTGGTGCTTAGGGATATGGTTTAGGGTGAACCTTATAGAGTAGGGTTATCGGTTGCACTTGCTGATCCTAAGGGTCTTTTCCAGCTGGACTGTTTCTGTGATTCCATGATCATCAACATTGGCTTCATATTTTTCCATTATTTTATGCTTCCAGCAGTGGTTAAATTACTTCAGTATTATCTTTAATTCTCTTTTCTTTTTTGCTCCCTCCTTTGGTGTATAGTGATTTCCGTCTGCCATGAGATTCCTCATTCTCGACTCCATGTAATGCATTTCCATTTCAGTAGTCTGTCCTGCATAGTGGGCACATCAGGGGTCTCCTGTTTCTGTAAATAAGTCATGCTGGTGGAAGCTGGGGGTGCTGGGGTCAGTTCCAGGGAGGCAGCCACAGAGTGTATCACTCAGCCATCCTTCCATGACCTGTGGCTTCAGCACAGGGCAGCTTGCCCAAAAAGCATCACCCATGAAACCTAGCAGATGCTGGGTAAGGCAAGGAGGAAAAGCAAAACAAAGTGTGTGCTACAGCTGCTTTTCTGTATACAGCTGTCTTACTGCTGCTGGGTCTAACAGCAGGCCTGTCTCATCTCTCCTGCAATAACAAACCAAGCTTGCTAGAGGACTGCTTTCTGCCTCATGAAGAGTGCACAGCCAGCGCTGAGAATTTCTAGTTCTCTGCCAATGAGTAACAAGCGGATGCAGGATGGACCCCTGGAAAGTTGTACATTTGTGCTTCTTGACAGGCAGTCGTTACCATCCGTCCAAACAACACTCCAGTTTGACACACTGGTATTTGGTGAAGAGAGATGGAGTCTTCCCAGTAACTTGCTCACAGGATGCTGCTGCTCCTGCCATAGACCACAGCTGCCTCGGTGGCTCTCCCCCAAGGCTGCTAACCACCTCCTCGGAGGACACAGCTCCCCACAGCTCCCCTATCTCCTTTTTCCTGGTAAAAGTATCCACTCTTGTCCTCCGAGAGGAGGTGAACAGCTTGGCAGCAACACAAAAAAAATCTCAGAAACAAGCTCTCAAGGAAGGGGTTTATAAACACTGTGTTACTTCTTTACAAAACAGGGTGAGGCTGTAATTAGGAGTAATGAGAGAAGGTGCAGCTCCAGCATGCTGCAAATTAGGCACTAAAAACCTGAGCACAGTTGTCAGCACCTCTCTCTCTCCAATGATAATTCAAAATGTGGTATTCCTCCCCCAACGAATCCCCCTTGATGAATAAATAAAGTGACATTCAGTTATGATCACATAAAGTTATGGCAAACCCCATTCACTTTAAGCTGTTACACATCTAAGAACAGTCTCTGGCAAAGTCAAGAGGACTCATTCCAACTGCACTGAAACATGAAAATATATTGCTATCTTTTTTTATAAACAGTTACTGAAAATTGCACTTGTTATTTCCCCACAGCCAATGGCAGTAGTGCAGCTCCCTGGCTTGGCTGGGCTCCAGCCCCAGCCTGGGCTGCGTGCCTGCCATGGCTTGTTTGGGAAGTCAGCTCCCAAGCTGTAATTTATCCCTCCAGCTGGTGCCTCTGCAGCCTTACTGTAGGGATGTGCTAATTGCCTGGTATTAATCCAAGCAGAGACAAGCACACCACACTTTCTAATTTGTAGGTAGGATGAAGATGTCGGACATTGATCCTGCCTCTTACAACAGCCTTTTGGTTTGCTTTGGTCGGCGGGGGTGGTTGTGCTGGGCAAAATGGATGTCACCAGATTGCCAGAGATTTTGAGACTTGGGTTTTATTTCCTGTCTGTCCTGGCTGAGAACAAATACACAAATGTTGGAAACTTCCTCTAAGTCAGAAACTCCAATGTGCCAATCTTAGATTTTAAAATTTCCTGTGAAGTGGATGTCATCTGGGGATTCATAGTTACACTTTATAGTATTTTTGACAAGCCAAGATGCAAAGGGTGCAGACAGACCACATTTATTGCTGAAGTCTTGGAGGAAGGGAAAGTAGCTGTGTCTGTTTAGAAAATCTCTTTTCTGGATTGCACTCTCCGCTTCTGTGTTTCCAAAGGGAAACCTACCAAACACTGGGCCATGCAGAGAGAGATCTGGGGCAGTACTGAAGCTGTCCAGCACATGAGGTCTGTCTGTGAGACACTGAGGGTGTTTGGGAAACTCCTGGTCCTCACTTGCTGCTGTGCCAGACCCTCTCCACCAGCCAGCAACAGCTCAGGGGCCTGCGGTGACAGCCTGCCCCTGATTATTGAGTCTCAGCCTGGGGGAGATCTCATCATGAACAACAGGAAAAGGTCTCATCCTTGATTTCCAATGGATCAAAAATCCTTAAATTATGGAAACCCTGATGACTGGCATTAGTAGATTTGGAAACAGATTGAACTAACTGTGAGGTCTAAAGGAGACTATGGCTGTTCAGCACCCATGCCTCTGACTCCCTGGTGTGCTGTCTGGGGCTCAGGACCCCCTTCCCCTTGTTTCTGTTGCTGCCAACCACATCCTGGGGGCAAAATGTTTCCCAAGATTTTGAAGGCTGGGAAACTGGAAGTGAGGATGGTTACCTCTTCATCTGACAAGAACAAAATCTAGGTCAGTGATGGAATACAGGTTGACAGGAGGTGCTGAACCCAGGAGTTTGACAAGCCAAGCAGGCAGGTTGCATTTGCTTTGGAGAGGAGCAGGGTTTGGGTTTTTGGTCCAGCTGGAGTGCCAGCTGCTACACCAGTGGGTTCCACAGGACCCTCTTCTCATCCTCTGTGCCCAGCAGGTTCTCCTCACTGTGTCATGGCTTTCCTCATCTAAGAGACCCTACTATGGAAAGGCTTCCCCCAGACTTGTGCCTCAACTACAGCTTTCTCTCTGTGCTTTTGAGCCAAACCTGAGCCAGGTGCAGGAGTCTCAAAAGTCACTAAGTTTTTCCACATTTCTTGAGTACTGGTGGACGAGTAAAGGAGAAGACTCAAAGTAATTTTTCTACTCATTGGTTTATTTTAAAATGTTAATAATTTTTACGTTTCTTGAGGTACTGAGGAGTGAAAACCATCTCTGAGAGCTGAAGATGGAAAAAACAGCTTCCTGACAGTGACTTTTCTCCAAACCTCACAGATGTCTCCTTGACATCACTGCCCTCCTGAGCACAACTTCAAGTAGTTATGTTTTTTGTTACAGCACTTCCTCTGTACAGAAGGGACTAGGCATTCTTTTAGGCAGAATCTCATTTTGTTTTCATTACACTTTGTATTTTCCATTAAAAAAAAATTCTTCCTCCAATACCTCAATCAAAACATAAATCAGCACTCATTTTTTGCTGATTGTTTATAGTCCATTATTACATATATGCTGAGTCTTTTCTGAGAAACTTCCATTAGGGGCCCTTGAACCTCAGCACAAGGAGGCTGGTCAGAGGTGAGGCAGGGTTAAACAATGGCAGAGGGTTTTGATCTGAGGTATGACATGAAAATGCTGACCCTGGTACTAGTGCTAGGGCCTTAGTTCTGGTCAATCTGCATTGCAGCACTCTGCTGGTGTGTAGCTCTCCTAGAAACATCCTAAACTAGGGCACACTCTTGTAATAAGCAAATACCCCAGGAGTCTGCAGCTGAATTGACCTCTGAGCCCTCTGCTGTGGAGAATGTTGTTAAAATTGAGGTCAGCATCCAAGTGTAATATCTTGACTGAGACCAGCCCACCTGCCTTAGGGTAGCCCCAAGGCTGTGCTGCTGTGCTGTGCCTCTGCTCAAAGCTGAGAGCCTGCTCCACTTCCCACCCAGGTGCCCTGAGCAAGATCTGAAATGGCCAAGTTCAGAAGTGTTTGCATTTCTTCAGGTGCTCCTCTGACCCCTTAAATTGCACTTCCTACTTTGAGGCTAGACATATGTATTGAAGTCTCACAGACATTTCAGCCATCATCAAAGGCAGGAAGAACTTGAGTAGGCAGTGACTTATTTTTAGAGCCGATGATAAACCCATGGAAAGAGTTTTGTGGTTGCATTCATGAATATCTTTTCACTTAATATGAGTTATTCACCCACTCTGTCACAGTTTGCTTGTCTGGAGTAGGCAGCGATTTGGACTTCCAGTCATAAATCCTCATTCGCCACATCTGAAGGTCCCTCAGACAAGCAATGGGCTCTGGTCAGTCTAGTCAACAAATCTCTTAGTTAATTGATTGATGTTTTACAAATTGAGAGAATATAAAGATAGATGATTCTGTTACTCAAGGTAGAAATACTAGAAGAGGCAAGAAAAGCCTCTGGGTAGAGATAAGCAGTGGGTGCATAGGCAACATGGGTAGTGTTGCACACAGTAGCTGCTAGCCATGTCTTCCCATGCTCATTAGGGCCTCTGTGAGAATGAGGTTGGAATGAAAGTATTAAAAACTGTTTGCAAGCAGTCCTAACAGTCCTGCTGAAACCTGAGCAGAGATACGCTTGATCTGGAATGAAACAGAGTTCCTGTGGGATGGGCATGAAAAAAGCCTCAAAGTGCTCCTGCCCCACACCCCAGGCATTGCTGGGGCAGGGTTTGCAGGGAGCAGTGTTAAAGACAACCATTGCCTCCCTTCAGGGACTGTTTCTACTCAGGTCTATTATGTATAAACTATATAAAGAGACCAGGAACAGGACCACCACCATCCCTCCAGCTGAGAAGACAATCCTGGCAGGGCACAAGCAGGTTTTCCCTTTCTCATTTCCCAGCTGTGTGCTGGTTATTTGATGTACCATGCTCTCGTTCAGCAGGAGTGCTCAGGCCACATGCTCAGCCAGCCTCAGAGGGACCACCAAGCCACATCTGGACACAGGCATTGCCTTGCAGGTTGGGGACAGAAAAGAGATTGGCCTTGCAAAGCCGTGGCAGGTTTGAGTCACTTGCTCTCTGCAGCATTTTCTGCTAGCTTGCTCAATGCAGGTCCTTGTTCAGAGGACAGGGCTTGGGGTTTGAATGTCTTTTCCCCGTTGTGTCTATGCCACCATGGAGTGCATGAGGGATGGATGCTGGAATTGTGCATTGCAAGTGCCTCAGTCACTTACCAGATCTTTCTATGAATTGCTCCCACTTCACAAGAGACATCCTTATTTCAGGTACACTATGTCAGAGATGTAATTAAAGAGTGGGAAGTGTCCAGACCTGGTGATGCTATGATGAATGCCTGCAGGGGAGAGAAGATGCTGCGTGCAGCCACAGGAGCCCTGAGTAGCTCAATGCCAGGCATGGATGGTAGTGGGTGGGCACCTATCAGGCATCTCCCCACAGTTTTCAAGAGCCCCAGCTGCCCACAGCTCAGAAGCCAAGTTCTCATTTGGACAAGGGTGTTCATGCCCCTCAGAAGACAGGGCAGGGGTAACATGCCCTTCCAGAGAGTCAGCCAGAACATCCCCAAAGGCACAGACAAACTCAGCTTGGGTTAGCTAATGCAGTGTGTTTATTTAAGGCACAGACAAAGAAAAGACTCAGGAAGACCTACAGGGAGGCTTTCAAAACCATTTTAAAAAATACAAGTCTGTAGGAGGTGAGGATATTGCATTACAATGCTCACATTGGTCTGTTTGGTTTAGTAGGTCAGATTGAGCACAAATGTAACTTCACTCCTCCCTCTTCTGCTGTCCTCAAATATAGGACAACTTCCCTTTGGATACCTCTGAACAACTGTGAAAGACCCGATTTCCAAAGGCCCAACCTGCCTGCCCCACCTGCTGCCTTCTGCAAAGGTCAGAACCTGCCAGTGCATGTGAAGAATCAGAGACCTGGTACAACACACACATAACTTTTTCTCTGCCCATCTGCAAGAGCTCAAAATCAGGTGTCATGTGAGTTCCCTATGGAGCAAAGGCTTCATTCAAATCCAGTAAATGCTTCTGGGTTATCCTTTGTTCTCCTATTCTTCTTGTGCCACACCAAAGCATGTGAAGGGTGGAGGAGTGCTCACCCATATACAGCTGCTTGGAAGGGGAGTATGAAAGAAGAAGCTGGCTCTGCTGGTGCACGTGCCAGGAGAGCTGATGGCTACAGGCAGTCATAAGCCTTTGTGGTTATTTTTGGTTGGGTTCACAGAGTAACTTGGAGAAACATCATGCACACACCAGGGCTTGTCAGCTTAGCCCAAATACTCTCTTGGGTGTTCCCTGAGTCACCTTGATTGTGTCTCCTCCAAGAAAGCCTCTTGCTCTTGGGAGGCTGGAGAGGCCCTGAGGCATCTTCTGCTTAGGAAAACCATTAACTGAAAGGAGAAGGAGCACCTTAGAATAAGACAACACGAGTGAAATATCCTACTACATCTCGACCAAAGGAGCAACATGTCAGTGGGAAGAGAGAAGGGCTTCATGCTACCTCTTTACAAACCATTTCAGCATTGCTTGCCTCTCTAGGGGAACGACTTCAGTGGGACCACTTCAGAGAACCAGGTATTTACTTCCACAAAATCCAGAGATAAGCATGAAGGTTTCTATGAAGCCCTCTGGCATCACTATCTCCGCATGGGAAGTACCAGAGTTACAGGTTTTGGACTAATGTATTATTGTAAATCAAGTTTTCCAGAGAATTCGAGAGTTTGGGGGCTGGATATCCCCTGGGAGTTGAACAAGACATTATAAAATATCTTTAGCCCATCCCATTTGTCCTGCAAATTTCTATACAATGTGAAGTACAGTTCATTCTTCTTCTTTCCCCCCTTTTCTCCTTCTGCACTTTGCTTGCTTTCTCCTCACCTTGTTTGGGTTATGGTAAGAACAGTAGTGGGGACGGGGAAAGATAATATTTGTTAGCTGTGCAACAGCCTCTGGGCTTTTTCTAAGGGGGTATGGGCTACTGTTGGTTGGGGGTTTTTGTTTGTTTGCTTGTTTTGGGGGTTTTGTTTGTTTGTTTTTATTATTACTTTCATTTGACTTCTAAATTCTGTGCAAGTGTGGTTGTTTACTCCTCTGGGGGTAAATCCCAAATTCTGTGTGGTGCGAAACCACAAGTGGACGGCATAGCAAGAGTGGGCTGACAACTCTTACTACACAAATTTGGTGGAAGGCCAGAGCCAGGCCTTTGCAGGGTGCCAAAGGGGTGTGAAAACAGTTATGCCCTGGCCTTCCAGGAAGGCGAGAGCAGCAGCGAGCCAGAGTTTTTTGCCAGCTCCCTGCCAGCATGAAGCCAATTGTTGTAAGGCCATTGCTAAGGAGCAGTGCCTGCTCCTTTCCACCTGAAGAGCAATGTGCCTCCCTTTCCTCCCTGACCTGTCTGCTGGGATGGTGTTAGTGCAGCCATATATACAGAAGCAATATTATTTATTTCAATTAATCTGTTTTCTGATTAGAGTGATCAAAGCCAGCAGTCACACAAAGGGCCTTCTACATATTTTTTCCATTGGTAATGCTGTTGGCTGAGTCATGGGAACCTGGGATCCACTGAAGTGCTCTGAGCATGCTGCCTTCATGGTCCTGTGTTCACCATGGATACTTTCTGCTACCCAGCTGAGTCAGTGCCATTAGCATGAGGACAGCTGTAAGGAAAAACCCTGGGTATCAATATTTTCTTTTGCAATCTGTAATATCCAGGACAGCGTCCACTCAGTTCCTGGGCTGCAAATGGAAGTGAAAGTTACTAAGACCATTGCTGGTTTGGGGAGAAGGGATCTTTGAAGATCGCCTAGACCATGACAGGTGATGGGCAGAGACATCTTCCACTCTATCAGCTTGTTCAGAGCTCCATTCAACCTGAACTTAACACTCCCAGGGATGGGGCATCCACAACTTCTCTGAACAACCAGTTCCAGTGTCTCACCACCCTCACTGCAAAAAAAATCTTTCTTATGGCCAATCTCCACTGAAACGTCTTTCGGTTTAAACCGTTGACCCTTGTTCTGGCACTACAAGCCCTGGTACAAAGTTTTTCCCCCCTCATCATCTGCTGTTATGTGGCATGTGGGTATAGTGACAGTGCACATACCAAAGTCAGTTCCTGTCTGCCATTCAGATGGGGAAGGATCAGGAGGTGGTAACTGGGAGTTGTGGCAGCCCCTGCCAGCACTACTCCGTGGGTGCTCATCCAAGGCTGTTCTGCAGGGTAGTTGCTGGGGTGTCAGAAATATGCCTTGTGCCTGCAGTCATGGTGAGAACCTGCATCTTTTTGCTTTTCTCCTCAACAAATTGTATGTAGGTGGAACCAATTATGTGTAATGTACTTCAGCTTCCAAAATGCAAAGCATAGGAGGCTAAAATGTGCCCCAGACTGACGTCAGCAGTATTTCAAGCGTGTAGTTTAAGGCAGTGTCCTTTGATATCTATTAGTATCTGTTTTGTTGATGTCATGAGTAATTTATTTTTCCACTGTTTATAATTTTTTTAAACTGTATTTTAAGTAATGATTTTTGCCAGCAGAATGAAAGAGAATTAGCAAAGACCAGGGTGAAATAGGTGTAGCTGTTTCAAGAATATTATGCTGTAGTAAATAATTCCTTTGAGCTTCCCAAGTTCAGAAATAAGCCCCAGAGTCACATTCTTCAGTACATAACTCACAAGTCAGTGGACTTCAAACTATGCCTGTGCCTCCTGGCTCTTGGGGATCCAGGTAATGATTTAGCTTTCATAAGCACATCTATTCAGTAAGAAATGGTTTCTCAGCAGTTTCAGAAATGACACAGCTGGCTCAAAGCTGTGCAGGCAAATTAATTTCTGTTCCAGGCAGTAGGCAGACAGTAGGGAGGAAAGAGTGTGGGGGAGATGGTGGGACATGTATTTGAGGGAGTTGAGGGGGAGATGGTGGGACATGTATTTGAGGGAGTTGAGGATGGGAAATAGCCTTCACTGGGCAGAGGCTGGGCTTTCTACAGGCTATTTGTGAGGCACATCTCTCTTTACTCCACACCACTGCCTTCCTGATGTTGTTGGGGAAGGGAAAACCCAACTTTAGGCTCTTTCAGATCCTGAGAGCCAGAGTCACCCTTCTGCCCATGCTGCCTCAACAATCCAGCCCACAGGGAGAAAGTAACAGATGAATGAGCAGAAGGGCAACATAGGAGCCTTCTCACAGGTAAACAGACACAGTTCCTCTGAAGGGTGCAGGATGCAGCCTTCCAGCAGCTCTATGACCTTCATCAAACCAATGAGAGCACCAGGGACTGTGCAGCAGGTGATCAAAGATGCACACTCTTCATTTATATAGAAAATACTATTAATTCAGACAAGGACAGGGATTTACATATGCTGCTGCTTCAGAAAACTCATATCCACCAACTAATCAAGTGTAATTAGTAATTGTGGGCTTTAATGATGCTGTTTTAAATAGATTGCTCTCTGTGGATGGTAGCAATGTCAGTCCGTTCTCTGTATCTTTTCCTTGAAAGCTTGAGCAAGTACAAGTCCTTCTGCCCTCCTGATAAGGCCACTGCTCGAGGAGTGGAGAAATGAGGAGTGAACCTGAGCACACAGGCAATTAGTTGAAAGTACATCTTATCCCTTCAGAAGCTGGTTTTATTAAAGGGCACTCAGTCCCACACTCAGGTCTTACAGGAAATACCCTAAGAGATCATTTAGAAAATTTTGTTATGAAAAAACATCATGTACCAAACAAACCCACTCAAGTCAAGGGCATCCAGGTTCCTGCCATCACCCTCAGGGATGTCTATCCCAACGGCTCCTGGGAACCCGTTCCTCCCAGTGTTCCTCATTGCATCTCAGCATCTCACAGCCATCACACAACAATGTATCCAGTGTCTCTGTCCATCATCTCCCACTGGCACTATCTTCCCCAGTGATACACCACTGCCTGCCTCTGAATTCAGCCACTTCACCTATCTGCCTGCCCAGTCCCCAGGGCTATCCTCTAATTCCTGCCGGTTAGTGCTGGGACAGTTTACTCCTGTGGCAGCAGCAGCTGGGAGAATCCCGGGTGGCCAGAGAAAAGCTGCTGGTCTAGCTCCCAAGCCCAGCTGTGCTGGATGGACACCAAAGCTGTGAGAGGATGTGGGGGGGATAAAACTGTGCAAGAGGGATGTGTCTGAACATCACTGGCTCAGAAAAGGAGATGGAGGCTACTGAGACCTCTCTGCCAGTCAAGTGCAAACTAAGATCTAGAAGCTGGCCATAGACATATGGTGTTCAAAAGCAGCACAAGTACTCTGGACATGCTAATCTCATCAGTCACCAGCCTCAGAGCTGCAAACATTTTTGCAAAAACAGGTTATCTGAAATGAACTAATGCTGAAAAACATGGTAGTTCCCTTTATTTCATGCTGGCAAGTGGAGGGGAGTTATTTTGGATCAGTATATTCCAAGTCCACCTGAATCCAATACCTACCCTGGAGAAGTATAGAGTTTAGGCTGGTAAGCTAAGGTGCAAATAAAAACATCACTGCAATGCCTATACAGTGGGGAGAGGTTCAGCCTTGCCTAAAAGGACTGTCCTGAGCTGGAAAGCATCTCTTCTTAAACAAAGGGGAAGAAGATAAGGGAGCTGTACTCATGCAGACTGAGCAATGCCCCTCTGTCTTGTCTCCTTGGGGACTCCTCTTGTCTCACCTCTGTCTTGGTGAGACACTGGAACAGGTTGCACAGGGAGGCTGTGGCTGCTCCCTCCCTGGAGGTGTTCAAGGCCAGGTTGGACGAGGCCTTGAGTGACCTGTACTAGTGAGAGGTGTCCCTGCCTATGGCAGGGGGGTGGAACTAGATGATCTTTGAGGTCCCTTCCCACCTTCCCATTCTATGACTCTATGATTCTATTAAGTCACTGGCCATGCTGTCTTTCATCTTGGAGAAGTATCCATACTTGCTCTAGGTTTATTTCCTTCCTACTGTTTCTTTCGCAGCCCCGTATAGAAAATGTACCTCACCTGACTGGTAAGAACGACCACAAAGCACACTATGTTTGGTGTTAACTGCAGGCAGATCATTTCCCTTGGCTTTAATCATTGTTAAACATGAAAGCTGGCAAAGGATAAAGCAGTAACGAGCAAGGCAGCAGGAAGATCAGCAGAGCAGAGATGTTGTGCAGGGACTGTGGCATGAGAACCTCATTAGTCAGAGGGACAGTTGTGCTGGAGTGACTCAGCTTGGGAAAATGTGCCCTTTTTTGATGACTTAATGAAAGATTGTTGAATTGAATGTTGGGGATTATTTGTGTGTGTGTGTGTGTGTGTGTGTGTGTGTGTTGTGTATTTATTTATCTATGCATGTATGTATTTATTTATTTAAATAATTGCTGTAACCAGCTCACTGCTAGTTAGTGTCAAGGATGAAAGGATCATGATGGCACTGGCTGTTCTAGCTGTCACTTCAAAGTATGCTCCGTGTGGTGCCACCTTTAACTCAGGCTCTCATTTATGCCAGTCCTGTGATTTCGGTGGCTTTACAATTTTGCCAAGTAGGCACCATTTGAGCTGAGCTTTCTCATGCTGGTGGTCTGCCTTGAGCTGATTATTAGTAAGAGGACTGCGATATTTCAGCTGTTTCCGAGAACTAAATTAGACCAAAATGTTTCGCAGATGACTGTTTTGTACATTGCAGGACATGTTCTGGGCTCAAAACATCAGCACATAACATCAATGCTTTTGAAATTTATCAGCCTCTGCCCTCTCTGATCTCATGCATTCCCCAGAGACTTCTCCAAATTCAGCATCTCTGTGGATGCTTTTTGCTTGCACTGAGCCTCCTCTACCCTGGCGTGTCCCTGGTACACTGCCCATCCTGCACACAGGCCATGTCAGGGCACAATGACCCATGCTTTAGCCACAGGTAATGGTCTGAGTATGACTTTCTCAGGAACAGTTTATTCCAGCTCCTGGGTGCCATGGACCAGAGGCCAGAAAGCCTCTCAATACTCTGCTTTTTATACTCCTCCCCTTGGCACAGAGAAGCAAGGAGGGGAAGGAAGTGTCTTTGTTTGAATGCCAGACAGAAGTAAGTTCATCCAAGGATAAAAGGTAGGGGGGGCGGAGGAGGAGAGTACAAGGAGACAGACAGACTGGAGACAGCAGGAGCAGAAGGGGTCAAGCCAACTTGGAGGGGATAAGCAGATGAAGAACAGCCTGTAACCAGTACAGCGTACTCCTTTCTTGAAACCTGGAATGGGACCCAGCACTGGCAAGTCTTCACATTCTTCTGCAAGCAGCAACATCTCTGCCACCAGCTGGTGGAGATGGCATGGTATTAGCAGTTAGGATGGACGAGTACTGGCACACAGATATCCCCCATGGGTTCTCAGCAGCTTGGTGGTCAAAAAGCCATGCAGTCAGCTGCTGTATCTCTAATGAAAGCTTGTGTGAGGTTCCCTGAGGTTCAGCAGAGGTGAATTATTGTCGGTGTGTGCTTTGGAGAGAGAAGGAAGGCAGGAAGAGAGGAAGCAGGAGGCCGTACACACTGCTGTTCTACAAACCCTTTGCCACGGCAAAGAAGACATCACTGAGAACACTGAGAGCATGTGGGAAATGTCACCACCTATGCAAACTCCTCTCTATTCTTCAGAAAGCAGGGATGAGCCTTTTCTTATTTTATTCCTCCTCTGAGTAACATCGTGCTTTAATCGGCAAACCTGAGTGGCTCCAGGAGCAAAAGCCTACAGCACATCCTCTTCTGTCATGGCTGACCAATTCCTCATCCTCATTGTAAGTTGTTCCAAGTCATCAAGGGAGACAACTCGGATCTGTTCTTTCTGTTCGTCCAGGAAGACTCTGTCCCAGACTTTCACTTTTAACAGGACTCTTCAAACTCTAATTGTCAGCTTCAGCTCATTTAAGTTTAAATTCATTTGTTCTCAGGCTTTTCAAAGGTGGGAGTACATCACATACTACGTGAAGGGCAATCTCTATGCTAATAGGCAATTTCCCCAAAGCAGCACCAAGCTGAAAGTCAAGAGTACGATTGACTTTTTTTATTATTGCTCATTGTCCTACTGCTCATTGTCCTACAGTGTCTTTCTAACACTGAATGTTTCTAGAGATATCACTGTAGGCCAGCAGGACCCGCTGCACCAGACTGAACTTAGCAGCAGTGTCTTGCCAATATGAAAAGCCCAAACTGATAGAGAGTCCACTAATTTTGTTCTTGTCTTGTCTAAACATAAGCCCAATTTTAAAGCTGTATATCTGCGAAGCCTTCTGGGAGATGGATTAGACAGTGAAATTGTTTAAAGTGTAACTAAATAAAGCTATAAGCATGTGCTCTAAGAATAATTCAGCTCTGGCAGAAAGACAGATGATAACATCCACGGGCCTTCTCTTCAATGAGATTTTTATGATTCTCAAGAAAAGACTCTCAGTCCCTGAGAATGAAAAATGAGTCTCTCAAGTACTTCCAGTTACAGTTGTATTGATCTGATTCTGTGCCAGTGCAGCCTAGATGGGAGTCTGGGAACCAGACCAGGGAAACAGAAGAATATTTCAACTTTTACATCTGTACCAGCCCTTAGCACCTCAATTCACCAAAAAAGCATCAGAAAGTATAGTTTGCGGGGCAGATCTCCCTCCCTCCCTGCAATTTTCCCATGCCCACCTAGCCTTGGCACCAGCCTTTGCTTTTGCAAAACATTTTCTGACCTCCCTTTTGGGTCCGATTTCCCTTCCTCCTCTTTTCTGTCTTTTTCTGTCTTCACTCTTCTCCCTTTTCACAACAGCTGCCATTTGCTTTCCTTCACCTTCACCATAAAATCAGGCAGTGTGCATGTGTCCATCCGTGCCCACGTTCCCCATGGCACAGTACACAAGTCTTACAGGATTGTGTCTTCCCACCTGCCCCCTTCCCTTCAGCATTATCTAAACCACTCCATGAAGTGCATCAACTATTCACTTTCTATTCCTTCTTCGCCTATTCACTTTCTATTCCTGCTTCAGGGTGTCCCTGTGCCAGTGGCTTGCAATACACTGTCTGGAAGCCCAAACGAACGCGCAGACATCTGCAGATATGCCATGCCCAGCATTGACTTCCTTGTGCCAGCAGGACCATCCAGTTCATATGAACTTCAGGTCCAGCATGGTGTTGGTCTTTATAGCATGGTGCTGCCTGCAGCAGGACTGTTCCTGGTATGTCTCACATGTTCCTCATACATCAGGCTATGGCACAGACCATACTGTTCGTATGCATCATGTTCTGCCACCCTGGCCCTTCCACAGCAGTTTGACTGGTCTTGGTGTCCTTCCAGAAAAGGATGATCACAGCTATCACCAGCTGGAAAAAAACAACTAGGGATCCCCAAAGAGTCCTCTACCTGGCTTCTTAACAGCTGAGATTCTACTTGAGAATCATGGAATGTCTTTAAGTTGGAAAATACTTTAAATAAATTCATAAAATCCAATATCCCTTGCAGTGCACAGGGACATCTTTAACTACATCAGGTTGCTCAGAGCCCTGTCCAGCCTGACCTTAATGTTTCCAGAGGCTTCCACCACCTCTCTGGGTAACTTGTTCTGGTGTTTCCTCACTCTCACTGTAAAACACATTTCCTTCTATCTAGTCTGAATCTCCCCTCTGTTGTTTTAAAACCATTACTCCTTGTCCTGTAACAACAGGCCCTGATAAAAAGACTGTCTCTATCTTTCTCATAGCTCCCCTTTAAGTACTGAAAGGGCACAATAAGGTCTCCCCACAGCCTTCTCTTTTCCAGGCTGAATGACCTCAACTCTCTCAGCCTGTCTTTGCAGATGTGTTTCAGCTCTCAGACCAATTTAGCAGCGCTTCTCTGAACCCATCCCAACAGGTCCACGTCTGTCCTATGCTAAGGGATCTACAGCTGGATGCGGTACTCCAGATAAGGGCTCACTGGAGTGGAGTAGTGGGGGAGAATCACCTCCCTTGACCTGCTGCCCGTTTTACCCTGAACACCAGAACCCTCTCACAGCACCTCAGCTGGCCTTGGTGTCCTTCAAGCAAGGGATGACCACAGCCACCGCCCACCCCATCACTCAGTCAGAAAAACAGGCGGAGGTGCTGAGCAGCTGTGTGCCCGGTTCCAGCGCAGCTGGAGCCCTACGTTACCGGTAGCTTTAGCCGCTCCCGCTGGTGACGCACAGCAGCAGAGGGGGAGGGGCTGCGCCGCACGCTCCCCGGGGCATTCACTGCGGTGCCACAGCGCCATCTGCTGATGCTTACGCTGCCCGGGGCTCGCCCTGCCCCGCTGCTCCCGCAGCCCGGGGGAGCGGGTGAACTGCGTTCTAGGCAAGCCTTGTGGGTTGCTGTAGCTTAACTGCGGTGAGCAGCTCAGACCCACAGCCTGCTCCCAAAGTAATTGCTTACCACCAACCGCCTGGTGCTCAGCCAGTCCCCCCATCATTGGCAGCCCCCGCTCCTGAGCACCGTGTCATACGGTGTGGAATATCCCTTCAGTCAGCTGGGGGCAGTTGCTCTTGACTGTGTCTCCTCCGTGTTTTGCTAAGCACCATCTCACTTGCTGTTGGGGCAACATGAGGAATAGAAAAGGTTTTGACATTGTGTGACAACTTCTCAGTGATAACTATTCAATCCTTGTGTTATAAACGCTGTTTTCAGCACAGATCAAACACATGGCACTGTACAAGTGAACATGGCTCTATCTGAGCCAAACCTAGTCCATTTCCTTGCAGATAAATGGGGGACTTGAGAACCTCAGTAATGTACATCCCAAAGAACACCTTAAATGTCCAGAGCAGGGCAACAAAGATGATCACAGGGCTGGAGCACCACTCCTACAGGGACAGGGCAGGTGAATTTGGTCTATTCAACTTGGAGAAGACAAGGTCCAGGGACACTTTGTAGCAGCCTTCCAGTACTTGAAGGGGGCCTACAGGAAAGATGGTCAGGAACAATTTATATAAGGGTCTGTGATGACAGGACAAGGGGCAATGGTTTTAAACTAGAGCAGGGCAGATTTAGACATTAGGAAGAAGTTCTTTACTATGAGCATGGTGAGACACTGGAATGGGTTGCCCAGAGAAGTTGCAAACACCTCATCCCTGAAAGTGTTTAAGACCAGGCTGGATGAGGCTTTGAGCAACTTGGTCTAGTGGGAGATGTCCCTGCCCGTGGCAGGGAGTTTGGAACTAGGTGATCTTTAAGGTCCCTTCCAACTCAAACCATTCCTTGATTCTATGAAATCACTAACACCCCATGTTGTAACAGCAACCAGTATGATATACTCAGTTGTGTCATATGACCTGATCCCAAACCACAGCAGTTCATCAGCAATCATCACCCCATCGACCTGGAGAGAAACAGGATTCAGCCTTGGGTCCACACAAGTGGTATGGCTTAGTAAAAGGGGATCTGGATCTGAAAAATCTGGTCCCCATTGCTGCTGAAGCAGTTAGAAACCCCTTCTACCCCTCGAGCCTGAAAAGGGTGGAAACCTTGAAAACCATCGGCAAGGAGTGTTTTTCTTACAGAACATGCACAATGTTTCAATACCTATGGGTGACTTGAGGGAGGTGTAGCAAAGAGTTAGCAGTAACAGCCAAAAAGCTGCTCTGGTGTAGAAGGTTCCCCTAACAGAAAATTCAATCAAAGCACTTCCTTCACAATCCTAAGGAGTTTTTCTTATAAAGTAGTGAGGTTCCCACCACATCCACTTCCCATCTTCCTATCTGAATGCAGCACTTTTGCACCCAAAGCCATATTAAACTCACCTCTGCCAGAGCTGTTGCAGATCTCCTGCTCTCTTGCTTGTATCAGGGGTGACTGCAGCCTATTATAACCCACCCTTTCCTGTTTGCACCAGAAGCAGGTGTGATTTTTCCTTGAGGTTTTATAAAACTCTTACTCTTGTTTCCTTGAGAAGTCAGGCTGGATGGAGGAATGAGCTTGGGACATAGAGAGGGGCTGAGCTGGGACTCACGAATTGCAGATCATAACCTTGTCATGCCACACCTCTACATCATTCCCATTTTTTCTACCTGCAAAATGGTAAGATCAAGGGAACCCTTTGTTTTTTTCTGCAGCTTAGTGATACTCCCAGGAAGAGAAGAACTGGGATGTGGAAGCACAGTCTGAAGCTTTTCAAGTGAGACTTAAACATTTTATGGAGGACTGCACTTATGTGCTTCCCTTTAAGAGGCAGTGCATGCACATGTAAGCAGTGCCTACCACCTCCCAGGGTCATCAGACCCTGCCACTCTC
This sequence comes from Ramphastos sulfuratus, assembly GCA_013399055.1. Classification (NCBI taxonomy): domain Eukaryota; kingdom Metazoa; phylum Chordata; class Aves; order Piciformes; family Ramphastidae; genus Ramphastos; species Ramphastos sulfuratus. The sequence continues at coordinate 23,131 of WBNM01006900.1, read as the reverse complement.
CCTCTCCTGCCTGCTGCACGTACAAATGTGACATTGGAGAAGTTATGAGCTTTTTATTGTCACTTGTGGAGTGAGATATTGAACCATCGAAGTGCTTATTCATTTCTGGTTATCTGATTGTCGTAATGTTTCCAAACTGCCAGTTGAAGGTAAGAGATAAACCCCAGCCAGCCTCAGACTGAAAGGCGCCTTTGACGTAGCTAGGGTTTTTTTTTTTCACCAGGGGATGATATATTATTTATTGACCCACACAGGGTCACCTGGAAATACTTCATGCCAGGAATCTGAAAGGAAGAGTAAATACTGAAATCAAAGGCCTGCAGGACCTCGTTTTGTCAGTTGGATGGTTTTCCTCTGCTTGTGTGGCCATGGTGGCCCCAGCCTTGTAGCTGATGGCTCTGGTTCTCAGAAGCAAAAGAAATTCCTGTGCCCTCTGCTATTCCAAGAGGAGCAAAACATGCAGCTAAGTTACTCATTTCTCAAAGCATTCTCTTTCTCTGTTTCCACAACCTTACTCTTTAACACCAGCTTGGAGATGGTAAACAGAGACTCAAGGGCCAAGGTGCTGAAATTGCCAGGAGTGAACAGCAGGGATTTCTTAGGGGATGGTGGAGAGACTCAGCATTGCTGCCGAAGGAGAACAGGCAGAAGTGAGCCTTGCTGTTCTCCAGATTTCCCAGGCTTGTCTCTAAACACTAATTCAAATGCATCCCCATGAAACAGCATGTACATTATAAAATGAAATAAAGGCTTTTCTGAGGCTCAGGGGAGTTGTGTGTATGGAGGGCATTCAGACATAACAATTTTCTGAACCAATCTTTGATGTTAGCCTTTCAGCACATAATTTCAATGGAAAACAGGAGAGACATTCATCTGCTAAAGGGAATATTTACCTCTTCCATTCTGCTTCTCACTTCACTGTTGCTATGGTCACATGTTGTTACCATTGTCTTTTATTAAAGAGAATCTCTTTGAAAGAATTTTCTACCCAATGCATCCTGCCGGCTTTCTGGTTTGTGAATGTCTGTTTACCTATTTAGCCTGCCTGATGATGGCATTTTTAAGGTCTCAGGGTATTTAGTTTCCAAGTGCTGGCAGAATTAACAGAGAAATTCCCAGCATGATCATGATTTCCTGAAGTGGAAGACGAGTTGAAAGTAGTGGGGTTGGATTATTTGTGTGTGTGTGTGTGTGTGTGTGTGTGTGTGTTATTAATAAAATATCCCTTTTTGAATGTGCTGGTTTGCTGATCTGGTGTGTTTTTTAAGTGTGCCCTTTACTCTGATCATCCCCATAGTCATGGAGTCAGAGAATCACAACACACTTTGAGCTGGAAGGCATCTTCAAAGATCATCTTGTCCAACCCCCCTGCTATGGGGAAAGGTATCTTCCACTAGGTCTAGTTGTTCAAAACCCCATCACTCCTGACCTAGAACACTTGCATGGATAGTGCATCTACAACTTCTCTGGGCAATCTGTTCCAGTGTTTCACCACCCTCACCAGAAAGAACCTCTTCCATATATTTAGTCTGAATCTATCCTATTTAAATCTAAGACCATTCCCCTCTGCCCTACCAATGACCTTATTGAATTATACCTAACCAGAGCAGACCTGTGTTAGGCTTCTCTTCACATAACCTCCAAGATGGGAAGTTAATTGTTGGTAACTACTTATTACCCTTGTTTGGTTTGAGCACACAGAACAGTTGAGCTGGCAGTGAGCCCTCCACGATGAGTGTAAAACTTTGGCTGAGTTTAGTTTGACCTGGCAGCAGGACAGAGCTTCCAAAGAAAATTGTGTCTGTATAAATGTCATGAAAATGGATAGCCAAATGGAGACAAGGACCCTTTTCAGTAACTTTGCTGCACAAACAGCTGTAGCTAAGCTCTTTACTTACCACACACCAAGGAATGTGCACAAGTGAGAGCTCATATGAACTCTCCAAATGAAAGTAGAGCTGGAGTCAGGCATGATCGCCTTAGATGCTGGAGTCAGTTGGAAGACAGGCCTGTAAACAGGAAAGTTTTGGGGGGGCTAAGGCTGAGTTCAGCTCCTGAAGCATCTCTGAATCCTCTTACCACTGCTTTGCTGTGGAGAGACCTGTCTTGGGCAGGGTCAAAAGCTGCAAAGAAGCAATGATGCTGATGGCTCTGTTGGCCAGCACGTGTGGGCTGCTGGGTGGCCAGTATTGCAAACAACAGCCAAATCCTATTTGGCTGACACAAACCCAACTCCATAGCTGTGTGTCTCTCCTCCCGAGGTGTCCGCATGGTGCCCAGGTGAATGAACAAGAACTGCTTTGTGACCCAGGCTGTGTCCCATGCCACTGCTGAAAGCTAAGGGGCTGTTAAACTTCAGACACAAGGGCTGAGCTCTGTCCAGCTCAGCACATCTTTGCCTACCACAGTCCAGCTGGCACATTTAGCATTTGTGTTGAGACAACATGTTATCCTGGCAGGACTAGCTGCAGCCATGGCCTCCCCAAACTGTGTTGCCATGGTGATCTGTGCTCCAGACTCATCCTTCTTGGTCATATGGCACACAGCAGGTCTCACTTGCTTCCTCTCATCTCTCTATCCCTATTGCCCTAATTTTCATGGTATAGCAAGCCTCCATGGCCCCAGCTGGACTCTCCACAGTAGCTGCTGCCATACAACCCCCCCATTTTATGGGGAGCATCCATCCTTGCTTTTGTTGGACTGCTTTGCCACAGTGTACTCGGCAGCTGCTGTGCTGAGGCTGCTCAGGCACCTCAGCTCTGATCTTACCTCTGATCATTTGGATTAAACAGTGGGACTGAGGGGCCAGTGCAAGAGGCCAAACTCAAGTAGCTTAATGACTGGGAGTTCTGTTCTCAGAGGTTACCACGAGGGTAAAATAATAATGGAGCTGCTGACATTTTGCTGGTGTTGCAAAGAGTATTACCTCTCAGGGGAAATGGAAAAGAAAGAAAACAGCACTCATTTCTGCACTGGTGAGTTAATTGGGCAGAACCAGAGTAGTTCTGTCTTGCCCAATACCAGTCACTGATGATCTGCTGCCTGCCTCTGGGGGTGCCACCTCTGCCATATCCGTCACTGTGCATAGCTGTTTTGAAACACAGCATGAATGAGAAAAACTGCTGATGGAGAGGCAAAAGTGAAATTGCATAGTCAGAAATGCACTCTTCCACTTCCTGGGAGGGAGGAAATAGAAGCAGAGATTGAGGGGGCTGTGTTCCTCCACTCGGTCCTCAGATCCCCAGACAAAAGGAGCATGGCAGATCCTTGGTAGGGAAATAGATGCAAGTGTAACTCCATCCCATGATCAACTGAATGATTAGTTGCAATTAGATGTGTGTAAATCCAGCAGCCAGAGTATGATTTGTCAGGGAGGAAGCTACCCCAGCTCCTGAGCAGTTGGCAAAATATTCAGAAGAGCACTGGTAGACCCTAAATCAGGATGGCACAAGCACGATAGTGAGAACATAGGAGTGGTTGTAGTAAATCAGGCCCAGCCAGCCCAGCACCGTATCTCTAGCAGATGGCTGAAGAGAGAAAGAGGCAATTTAGTCTTGTGAAGGCTATGTTGATGCCCATCTCCAGTGGAGAAAACCAACAGCAGTGGCTCACGTAAGAACAGAAGGACCAAGCAAACATATTGAGGTGTTTACAAAAAATCTGTTCCATCACACAGTAATCTATGGCTTGGGGCCCTCGGGGGATTTTGCATCTAAGATGCCTCAGTAGATTTCAACTCCCTGTGGATGCCCAAAATGTTGCACATTTATCTTACATCCAAAACATCTTCTCACAGGGAGCATCAAGATTTAAATACTGTGCAACTGTATAAATTCCACAGTGTTTAAAAACAAATCTCCTTTTGCTTTTCCTGAGATTGCAGCCTGCTGGTTTTCTGTGAGTTGCCTCAGGTCTTCTATTAAAAAAGGCTGACAAAGGTTCTTTCATCTTCTCCATGTTGTTTGTGATTTATAACTTGCTAGAATGTCCTCCTGTCTAGTTTTTGGACTAAGGAGTTCTCTCTACCTATTTTTCCCAAGCACAGAAGCCTTTCTGTACCTTTGATCACCTTTGTCAGCTTTCTCCATATCTTTCTAGCCATAAAGCAGTATCCCCTGCCACCTGTCTATAATGCTGTGTAAATGTTAAGTAAGGCCAGTGTGTACCATTCATTAAGCCCAAGGGAAATCTTTGGAGATGTAGGAACCCCCGCAACACTGAGGTGCATATAGAGAATGTTCCTCTGCTTGGGAGAATGGATTGAAAGCACACAGACCATAGTGGAGATCAGTGGAAGAAATATCTACAGGATCGGAAAGTGAGCAAATTGTCATCTTTGTAAGGACACAGAATCGTGCCATAGCCTGAAAAAAACTCATAAAGAATGTGAAATTCTCTGTTTCGAACATGGCAGACAAATGCCTGCAGAACTCCCATAGGGAGATATTTTAAATGTGGGAGGGGTTAGACACGTCCGTGGAGGTACCAACCACATTTCTAGGGCTCCCCTCAACCAGGCATGAGCCAAAGAGCTCGAGCCAAAGAGCTCAACCAGGCTCGAGCCAAAGAACTAAGCCACTCTATGATATTCAGAAATGTGCAATGAAATGCAAAGAGCCTGTGCTGGCAGTTACAAGGGAGTGCAATATTTCACCTGAAATCCCACCAGGTTTTGGGTTGTACAAGGAAAAGTCTCCAGCTGTGTGGAGTTTGGTCTCACTGTATATATGATGTGGCAGCTTGGATCCCAACATGAGATCCTCCTAGGTTCTTAACATAGTCCTTGGAGCAGCCACTTTCTCCTTTAATGGCTATCGTTAAAACACCTAACTATAAAAGCTGACACTCATACCCAAATCATAGCTCTTTTTAACCTCCTAGGGTTAGAAGTGGTATCTGTGGCAAAAGGTGGCTTTGCAGGCCCCATGTGCTGGTGACACCATCGTTAATGAATCACAGACTGAGCCATCACGGCGCCTTCCTCTAAGGCTGTCTCCGCTTTTGCCTGCTGACATCTCTGGCTAGTGCATGACCTGAGGATGGTGGACGTGTGAGTTCAGTTCTTGCCCAAACACATTTCAATCCACATCTGCATCTTGCCAGAAGAGGTCTGTATTGCCTGCCTGCAGCAGAGTGCAAAATCCAGCTCTAGGTCATCTTGAGCATTTAAAGAGGAAAAGTGCTTTCTTAGGGAGTGGGTTTTCTGCCCCATTGCAGATGTCTGCTCCAGGCAGAGCTCATTTGTGCACCAGGTGGAACTGCTTCTCCTCACGCACTGTGGAAAGAGCCCCAAGGCCCCTGGCTCAGAGATGGACCCTCATCTGGCCAGGCAAGCCTTTGCCCAGAGCTCCAGCAGATTGACTTTAAAGAATGAAGAGGAAAAGGTTATCATTGTAGATACCTGGTAGGAGTCTGATTGGCCAGAGACACAGCTTCTGGTCCTCAGCCAACAGCTTAACTTCCTTCTGGCATCTTAGTGTTCTGGTTTTTCCTCCTTGGCTTCTTACCATGAAACAGATCACCTAATTCAAAAACTGTATGATTGAGGCTTAGTGATAGAACTGTAAGCACTGTGGCCTTGAAAATTTGTTGCTAAGAAAATGAAGAAGCTGAAAAATTAAAAATGTAGGTAGCAGGGGAAAACACAATCACTGCTGTGGAAGGAAGAAAGAAGCTGTACTGGTAGCTTCCTCTAATTAGATCCTGCAAGGTTTAAACCCTTGGTTTCAGGGAGAACCCAAAGCCATTTTTATCTGAGGACATGACAGCCAGGTGCTATCCTCAACAAGTATTTTAGTTGCAAAGTAGAAATCAGCAAGTTGCGGAAAGCAATAATTCAACAATGTCTTCAGCTTCTTGGGGATCTCCCTGAAGGGCTGGGGGAGAGATACAGGATGGGTGAACATGGGGCAGAGTCTGAGGCAGCATTACATTTTTTCCCCATATTATTCTTGGATAGTATTAAGAGGTCAGTGAAGAGTGTTTTAAACATTTGTTTGAGCCTCAGCAAAGAAAGGAATAGAGAGTGAAACATTTTAACTTTCCATAACAAATGCTCCAAAGGTGCTCTGAGCTGCATGCAATAACTACTACAAATTATATGAATGGTTATAGTGCTCTACATCCTTAGTGTGCCATGTAAACACCAGCTAATTAATCTAAATAATGTCATAAAACAAATTAAACTATTTATCTTCTCCAAGATAAAGCAGTAAGCTGAGGGGTTTAAAAGAAGAATTAGCTCCCTAGTAGAATGCCTATTTAAAAGGGGAAACTGTTACAGTGTTTTATTTATTTTTCCAGAACAAAGACATTTTATGATATCTCTGCTACAGATGAGTGTAGAGCAAATGGAAAGACTGTGTTGCATTCACCTGGAAGGCTTGTTTTCCTCTCCAGTGTTACACCAACATCAGCCCGTTGTTTTTGGAAGCATTGCTTTTTGTCACCTGGTATAAGCACTTGGAAAGCCAGAGCCCTAATTTCACTGATTACTCCTTCAGCTGTTGTTTTCCTCTTTCATATGGTTACAGAAGACAACTTAAACAAGACACACAAAAATATTCTGATGTTGAAATTGTGTCCAGCTGCCTTTCTGCCCCCCCCCCCCCAGTTTGCCTAAATGAAGTGGTCTTTCACAGGACTGAGTTCATCCAGCTTAACAATCATTGTCTAAGTCTGCCATTCTCTCTCATGGGCACGAGGGCTGGAACATGAGCCAGAGCTGGCTGTGTTAGCAGAGGGCCACAGCTCTCACTGCCTTTACAAACCCACACCTGGGCTTTGGGAGAGCCTTTCTTAGCTGAATAAAGGCTTTGAGGATGTAGCCGTATAAACTAGTGTAAATACTATATAACAACTAATCTTCATTGTAGAGAAGGAAGTAATGCAGCTTTATGAGTGGGAAGGTCAAGGAATGTTATCTGCTTGTACTCAGGAGTTTTGTGGTCTCCATCTGCATTTTATCCATTTGCTTTTCTATTGACACTGGCTTGGGATGGAGGAAACTCATGAAAAAATCAGATTGCCAGTCAAGATCCTGCTGAAGGAAGGAAATGGCCATTGATTACAAGGGACCTGATCTGGCATTCCTGGCAGAGCTCCCTGCACCAGGGCTCACTGCCACTTTGCTTGTCTTGAAGCCTCAGCAGAGCAAAATGGAACCTCAAGCTTGTCCAGGGTTGGCAGTGAGATGTCCAGTACTGCATACGTAGACTGTCCGTTATAATCATGCTTAGGCAATTTCAACTGTAAGAAGTATTAAGTGGTTCTGATTGTTCAGAACAGAGCTTGTCTTGAACAACAGCAGTCTTTCTGTGGGTCTGTTTACTGACCCCTTGACCAAAAGGGATCCAAGAAAGGTCTGAAGGGCATCCTGTATCCACTGCACTCCCACCATCCATCCTCGGGGTTTCACCTTCTGGAACATTTTCAAAACATGATAGAGTACAGGGAGAGTGATAATAGGTACTTCTAATGATTCAGATCTCGTGATGAGTAGTATTCTTTCTAATAACAGATTATTGCTTTAACAACAGGACGCATGTACACACTATCATAGATCCAGTGTATGAGTATATACACAGATAGATACACATGCATTTATATGCCAGGAGTAATTAGCTTGCATACTACAGTTGGATTTTTTTCAGACACCTGTTTTATTTAAAAAAACCAAACAAACCAAACCAAAACAAACAAAAAAGACAGCATACTTTGTAAAAGAAGGGCAAAATTCCTAGACTTTGTTATTCTAAAGTATACAAATAAAAATTAAGAACAAGGGGGAAAAAATATGCACAGAACTCACAAGTAACTGGAAAGTTATTTTACTTTGGAAATGAACAATTTAACAGATTGCCACCTGCTTTTAGGATATGGAAGGTGTCCCTGCCCATGGCAGGAGTGTTGAAACTAGATGATCGTTAAGGTTCCTTCAGAACCAAGCCATTCTATAAGTCTAAGATTTGATATACACTGACACAGAACACAACACTTTCTATAATTATATCTGTATTTCTTTTTATACATTGCATCAATTCAGGCCACATTTGCAGATTCTGGTCTTAGTCAGGGGGTCTGAAGGTTAGAAAAATTCCCATTGTCTCAGATTTCAGACTTAGGTCTGTCAACTGGAGGCTGGAGACTAGTTTTGCACATTTTGCTCATTACAGAGGTTAGGCAAATGCTAATCTGATCCCTTGTGCTTGTTTCTGCTCTTGGCTTTAAATATTAACAGTAGGGAATTCTGTGCCAGCATAGAGAAAACCAGGAGCACCAGGCTATGAGTGGAGTGAATATCCCACCAGGAGTGAGATTTTGCCCTTGCAAACGGTTTTCTGGGCTTGGGACAGATAAACTTTCCCATTGGTGTATGCGCATGTGGGCATGCACACACACAGAGACAGCCAAAGACTCAGGGACTTTTGCCACCATCCTGTTAATCATTATCAAAGCAGAGCTGTATTCTTTGAGATCTCTGACCTGTTTTGCAGCTCTGAAGGGTTTATTGCAGGCAGTGCAGCCTTGGCCAGTGTTTGGATTGCATGCTGACAGCCAGCCAGCTGGCTGTGGTTCAGAGCTCAGCAATACGGAACATTTCGGGGCTGCCCGTTTGTACCTCTTGGCCTCTTGGGAACATGGAGCAACTCCTGCTTCCATCAGCCACGGAGGAGCGGGTGGCCTGAGGGATGTGGGGTGAGGAGGAAGCAGCCAGGTGAAATTTCCTTGGATGATAATGAGGTCACGTAGATGTGGTGTTTGCAAGAACACAGATTCTGAACTGAAGAGCAGTCAGGTGAAATGGAGCAGTGCACGGAGTGCCTCTGTCTTCAGCAGACTGCTCCAAATACATGACATCTTGGGCTCAAATCTTACGAGATTCACACATACAGAAAAGCCTTCTCCTAGAGGTCTTCGTTAAAGTGCACTAATTTTCCTTGAGAGTTTTGGGTTGTTTGGGGCTTTTTCAGGAATCTGGAAGCTTTTCCTGAAGCCTTGGTGATTTGCCTCAAACTTCAGCAAGAAGTTCATTCAATATTGAATTCATTTGAGAATTTAAATACTTTCTCCTAAATTGTAAATAATATCAAACAAGAGGAATCAGAATAATTTTGTCAATTCTTTTAGTTATCCAGTATCTTGCTGGCTTCTGCATATCCTTTGTGGTTGGTGACCCTCAGGTTACATACACATCTACTTCAGATCCCATGAAAGTGAGATGGCAAAAAAATCTGTAAAGAAGTAAAATTAGGAGTTCAAATCCAGTGGCCTGTGACTAGATGATATTTATAGGGCCAGTCAGACTCAAACCGTTCTGTGATTCTATGGTAAGTGTGTGACCATGCAGTCACTCAAATTCCTCTTTGGAATGTTTTTCAAATTGGACATAAATAAGAAAATAGTTCCTTCATGTCATCACTCAAAACTCATTAAAGTAATCTTCTGCACTAGTTCTAAGAAAGGACACCAACCAAGCTATGTAGAAGGCATCTCTATGTGATCAAAAGGAGGGAGCAGGATGAACTGCTTCCAATACAAGGATCTGCCCTCCTGAAGAGCACATTCCCTCTACTCTGACTAGCAACAAAACTGTTCAGTCTGAGAGACTTAGTATTCTTTTACATTTAACAAGAAGGAATTAGGAAGTGGTAGGATGTTACTTCCCACCATCACCCTGATAAAGTTTCAATCAGTTTAGTCATATCTCCATACACCCAGATCTTATGGTCCACTGCCTTAAGGCACAGTTAGGAGCAAGCACGAGTGTGTAGTAACAGACAGTAAACCTGGTATTGACACCAGCCAGGCCTGTCAGCTACATCAGGCAGACTTGTTTTCTTCTTGAGTTAATCAAACCCTTGCAGGAGCTTCCAGAGAGCACAGTGGGCTGCACAGCACCTGATCCTGGATGCTGACATTCACATGTTGATAGGGATGGAGCAGATCAAAGGGCTTTGTCTGGTTCCAGGAGGCCGAACCCCTGCAGAAAAGTGTGCACTGCAATCAGAATGCTATCTACTGTAATCTTTGTTTCTCTGAATCATGGGAAGGTGTGACTTTTTCATGAGACTAGGAAGGGGTTCTATTGATTTTTGTGTGTGTGTGAAACAACAGCACAATTTTGAGCCTCCCCTGCTGTGTTACCAGTTCAAATCCTGACACTTTGCAAAAACGACAATTCTGTGCAGGATGAAGTCACTCGGAACTAAGTGGTGCAAAGAAGGCTGCACTCTTACTGGAAAAAGCCTTCTCATCAGCTACAGTCAGCTGTCTGGATGCATACTCCCAAAAACCTTTGAATTTTTGAGGACTGAATCAGTTTGTTTGCATTTATGCATAGTCATCTTCAACGTGACTCAGGAGTTTGCAGTAAGCAAATGTAACTATTGGGGATAATGAATGTAAGCCCCTCGCAGTTCTGTGCCATTTTGCCAACTACATCACAGGCAATCATCTGTAAAGTATGAAGTGTTCAGTAAATGCTTATTGTACTGCAGTCAGTAGAATATGAAGGCACCATGTGTCCAGGAAAGAATGCTTTAGGGAAATTGTTGATTCATAAGTGCAAGAACAAAGCTCAAGTCCAGCATCTCTCTTCTCTGTCTTCTCTGGTGTCTAAGGAAAGGCAGCATATCTCCAGTGGGGACAAAAAGGGTATAAAATCATCCTCCAGCTGTCACTATAGCTGTCTTTAGATCTTGAAGATGGAGCTTCTTCATGAGTGAGGAGAGGCTGCTAGCATGCACCATGGGCAGTTGATTGCCATGCATTTCTCTGTGAGTTGTCTTTTGGGGTGTTCCTGAGGGCCAGCAACTTTCCTCTAAGAGGGAGAATGTTCAGTTCTCTCCCATGGGACAGAGAAGCAAAGTCTTTGTGAAAAGCATCTCTGTGGGGGTGCTTGTCCAGTTCTAACTGGAATAGAGGACTGGTTCTTTTTCCAGTGACACCAGATCTCCTCATCTCCTGTGCAACAGCAGAACAGAATGGTCACTATGCCCTCACTGAGCTGGTCTAAACAGAGTTCTGTATCATCAGCAAATACCTCCAAATTCCACTTTTAAATGAACCAGTCCTGGAAGCTTTGAAAGCTCTGACTCACCTGGGACAACACACCACCTCGATTTCAGGTCCATTAACAATTTGCCATTGACTTTCACCAGATTTTGGCACAGAGTCTCTCACATCACACAACAAAGCAGGTAACGTGCATTATGCAGGACTTCTGAGGGCGTGGGGAAAGCAGGTTTGCTCTTCACTCGCAGATCTGCGTGATGCCATTGGCATGTTTCATTAGTGGAGGGGATAGCACAGCGTGCTGCATATGCTTTTCTCTGCCCCCACGAAGGGCCCACTGTAGATATATATACCGGCACACAATATGCAGAGGTGCACTCACATTTCCTCTTTTACTCTGTGTACCCAGCTTAGTTATTGTGACAACCACGATGATTAAGACTAAGAAGGTGATGAGCAATTCAGACTGCTCTACAGGGCTGCTAGACATTACCTCGTTCCTCTGTCAATGGTAACACCTAAATGAGGCACTTTGAACAAGTGGCCTAAATGCAGCCCATAGTGCAGAAATACAGGACAGAGTCAAGGAAGTCTGTGAAGGGTGTAAGGGTGGAAAGTCAGAAAGACTATACAAGAGACAATAACTTACCAGGATAATGCAAGACAGTAAACAGAAATAGAATGGGAAGGGTGGAGGTGGAAAAGTCTGGAAGAGAGTGAAAGAAACAGAGGAAAGCATAAGGGTTAACTTTGGTAGCAGTTGCCTTTGAACAGGGAGGAAGGAGAAGGGCTGAAAACAACAGAGAAATGACAAGTGGATAGCAGAGATCTTCTGTTCTATAGGGCCCATATAAATGCTTAGTCACACAGCACTTTTCATTTTCCAAAACTGCCTGGTTGCAGAAAGCACTCATGGCCACGTATGGACCATGGCTGTGCAGCCCCACGCAGGATGCCTCTCATTCCTGACACATGGTGCAAATCTCTGGTGGGCACCTTTGCAGACCCACCCATTCTCCTGTGGTCAGAAGACGCACTTGTAGTCATTTATGGTCTAGAATCTGTACCTATTTACATTAGGTTTTCCAGACCCTTGCTCTGCATGAAACTCTTTTTGCATGTGCCATCATCAAGGTGCACAAGACTTTCATGTAGATAATTTAACATCATGCTGTGGTCCCACTTTTACATAGGTCCCCAGTGAAAGTCCCTGGTTCGAGTTATGCAATTTGGAACAGGAGATTCCTGTCCTCGTTACTTTAGTTGATACAAACTGTTCTTTCAAATATAAAAGCGAGCCTTGGAACTGCAATTTCATGACCTACAGTCACCTTCAGAGTGCTGAGGCTCACTAGAAGGCCACACACACAGGGTGCTGGCCACTAACTTTGCACCAATGTGCGGCAAATGCCATAATTGTTGCACTTTCTGTAAACCACCATACAACGGAGTAAATGCATTGCCTGTATCCCTCTGAGTGGTGTTAGATAATGTGCAAACATCTAAAAGACTGGTTGGTTGGGTTTTTTCCCTCTGTAGAATAACAACCTGATAGAGGGACAGAGCGAGTTCATACAATTAAGGCATGCTACAAAGTGACAGTGGTTGATCACTCAACTGACTAATTGCATCTGACAGCAACAAGCAGAGTTATTCTGTCTTGGGTTTGCTTGCAAAAAAGTGAGGAAGAGAACAGGATGACCTAAATAGCCTGAGGCACAGGCTAGCCAGTGCCATCAGTGACTTCACTTTGCCACCATCACCAATGGGAAAACAGAGATGGTGCTTTGGTACCCCTGGAACTTTCAGTCAAGATGCTGCGTGCGGAAGAATACTTAGGATAGTATTTTGTATTTGTTATATACTTCTAAGAAGTAACATTGATTTTATCACCTAATCAAGATACATAGTAGTGTTTTATTACCAAATCTGAAATTTATTACAGTCGTTTTGTGGTTATACACAAGGGTTGAATTAGGTCTTTATTACTATAGGCAACCGATAACACCTAGCTAATTAAGGTATCTTTATATCTATCTGTTATGTTTGGAAGTGTTCTGACACTGTGATCTTGCTTGTACTGACCATTTTTTGTTGTTAGTGACTTCGGTGACCTGAAACAAGACTGAATTAACAGGTAGAGAAGTTGCCATTGCACCCTCAAACATGTAAGTAATTTGATTGGTAAATAATGAAGTAATAACAATTAGAATATTGAAGGTGCTTATCTCATGGAGACTACATGATAAAATAAATATACAGCTATAAATAAATATTTTTGTGGCAGGGTGTAGTTTTCATTATTCAAATTATTGTGAGAAACAATCGGATATCGGAAATAACAACAATCTGCACTCCAGCTTTGTGAATAGATTGTCACAGAAAACACAAGAAAATAAAATAAAAATATAAGCCGGGTGATATTATTTTGTCACTCTGAGTTGCAAGTAATACTTCATGTGTTACTGTGTGTCTTTGCTAAAAAAAATACCCCTGAAAGATATCCAGAATATGCATGAAAAATGTGTCCTCATGGGACCCAAGGGAAAAGGATTCGCTCTTGGTGCTGACCAGAAGAGGGGTTTTGAGGTACAAACACAGGTGATATTTTGTCCTTGACTTTATTGTGTATTCAGAAAAATCAAGGTTTTGTATCCTCTGTGTAAATAACAGAGACTGTAACATGTTCAGAGTCATAGCTGCAGTAAGTGGGGAAGGTAAGAATAGAAACTGAGTTTAATTATTTGCTCAGCCATGGGACTAAACCTAAAGAATCTTACAAAATTCATCAAGATCAGAAATAGAAGGATGAAAAATTCCATGGCTCAAACTTCCATTTCTATTGTATTCTGGATGCGGTCCCACTGTCTATTCATAGATAACTTCCTCTTTCATTCTTCAGTTAAAATTTTATTCCATTTCTCCCTCCCTCAATAACAATTTTATTAAATTCTTCTCCTCCTCCCCTATTCTCCCTCCTACTCTAGGACTGGAGAGTGGAAAGACAAATGGTGAAGGCCAGTATCTCCCACACAAATTCAGCAGGCAGCAGGGCTGGTGAAAATTCACTGCTCCCAGCTTTTATGGCAGGGTGCAATTGGTGGCTTGTGTTTGCTGTTTAAACAAAGAAGCCTTGGAGCTATAGGGAAGGTCTTCCCTAAGAAGCTGCTGACTCCTGAAACCAAATGTCCTGCTCCTTATCAGACCAGTTTATGACAGGTTTCATAAATGTTTTATGAGACCCTGATGACTGCATCGCTGAGCAGGGTGGTGGCAGCTACCTCCAACTCTGTGCATGCCCTGTTGACAAAAGATCAAAGAGCAGATTTACCACCCTGATAAGATTGGATGGATAAGAATCCTGAACTGACTTTTTCCCTGCTTCCTGCATGAACAAGCATGTTGCAGGACTTATTGACAGACCTCAATCCTGAAGACTTTGGTTAAAACTCCTATCAATTTCTACACCACTTCCTCTCATCTTAGTAGGGACTCCTTGAAATGGGCTGTAAAGCTTGAGAGCATTGTCAGTTTAGTGTGAGCCACTGCTCTGACTGAAAACCCTTCTTCTGAGAGGCCTTAAACAGAAGACTTGAGAGGATCGTTGGTCTTGGTGAGGGTAGGCAGATGTGAGCTGCCATGAGTTGTCAGCTTCCCAGTTTTCTAAGGCTGTTGTTCACGACTCCCTCCAGCTATTGCAGAGCTTCATCTTGCTCCTGTCTGTGATCCTTCAGACTCAGATCTGCTGATCACAGGGATCCCACTGGCTAAGCCCAGTGGAGGCAGCAGCTGAAGACAGGGACTGCATGGCAGAGTTTGCCCAAGCCTGTCACTCACAATGTGTTTCGTTTTAACGCATCTGATCCCCAGGAAGGTGCTGGGATTGGTGTGAGCCAGGACTTGAGGCAGTACTTGTACTAGAGAAGACATCTCTTCTGCACTTCCCATGCCAGTAGCACTGACTCTGGGCTGGATGTTGTGTCGCGGGACCTAAAGGCCGAAAGGTGTGAAGACCACTCAGTGCTGTCAGAAGCATAGTACATCTGCCATGCTTTAAGATACTGGCTTTGTTAGCAAGCTAAAGAAAACAAATGAAGCAAGTGCCAAGGCAGGGCTGCAGTCTGTCTTGAACACAACTAGAAATCAGAAGAGTTGACTTCTGCTACTATTTTTTGCTGTAAAATTTCTGGCATGTCTCCTTTCCTTTCCTGGAAAGAGAAATATTTTTTGTTTCTTGTCAGAGGATTATTTCATTATTAATAGAAAAACTTTTTGAGACAGCTAAAAATAAGATAATGTAGAAACACTGGACTCAATCATTCTGCGTTTGTTGACTTTTTAAGGCAGAACTACTGTCTTCCAATGACACAGGGCATGCCTGCACCCTGAAGTTTGTTTCTCATGAAGTCTGACTCCTCACTCAAAAAAAGCCCAGTAACATGGGTTAGTAAAACCTAATTACTTCAGGAATTGTCTTCAGAGCTGCTTGACCAGCAGAAATGATGGCTCGAAGAGTAGGCAGGCCCATAGTACTTGAACAGCAGTATGAAATAAGGAGATGTAAAATGGAATCTAAGTATCCATCACCAGAGCCTGCAGTAAATCAGAGAAAATCCATTTATTCACTACTAACCATACCTGGACAGAGTGAGATTGTCCTCTGCTTGGAGAGCAGGGACAGACAAGCTGAACTCATTGGGAGAGATTTAGATTTTCCCAAGCTGTTAAGTGTCAAACAACAGTTGGGCAATAAGGGATTCCTCCAGGCTTGAAGAGCACAGTTTGCTGGGAGCTATTGTCTGGTTTGTGAGCTACATTTTCTTCAGCCTCACTGAAACCCACAGATTTTTTTTCAAGTGCAGACTTAAGCATTTTTCTTCTGCTTCTGATGGCAGAAGCTTGCTTCTCTAGAGCTCATAGAAAGATACTTCTGTGAAAAGGCAGAGCTCAGCGATCACCAAACAGCCCATCAAGTAGAGATTGTTTGGCTTCACACTTTCTTTGCTGAAGTAACTCCACAAAGAGATGGAGAACCAAAAATCAAGGCTACTGACTTGAAGTGCTCAAGGGGCTTGGCTTTTAAAAAAAGCACATAGAAAATTAACATACATACTCTGCCATGGTTTCACAGGAGGCAAGAAGAACAAATACTCTGCTACACTACATGTTTAGTAATACATCAAGAAAGAGAATCACAGTATCACAGTATCACAGTATAGCAAGGTTGGAAGAGACCTCAAAGATCATCAAGAATGCAGAGAAGCAGCTGCTGGTGGCCAAAGAAATGGCTGGAAAAAAAAATTCAACTAAGCAAAACACCCTGTTTGGAACACTTTGTGTTGTTCACAGCTCAGGTCTAGATGATGTTAATGATAAAATCATAATTTTGGCTTCTAATCACTTAATCTCCACGATTATCTGCTGCTATGGGCATTAGAGGTAAGACTCTGTGTGGGGTTTGGTGATGCAGTTACCATCCACCAGTAGAACAGAGCTGATGGGGGCCACCAGTGGCCCCTTAGTTCAGCTGAAAAGCAATGTCAGGGAAAACCACTCTCCCCATGAGCCATGGGGCCCTGTTGTCGTGGGCCAAAGAGCACTTCATGCTAAAATACACAGCAAGTCCTGACGTTGCTTAGGTCTGCTTCTCCTCTGTGTGGTGTAAAAGCTGCTTGCAAAGGGTGAAGCAGTCCAGTCTTGGGGCTGGCAGTTCTGACAGGCCTGGCAAAGGCAGGCAGCAGAGCCACTGTGGAGGCAGCCAGCACTGCCTTTTATAGAGAACACAGGCAGGTGGACATGGATCTTTATCTTCCCCGAAACTGTTTTCTAAACATTATCAACTCAGATTACTGTCCACAAATTTCACTCCAAAACTTGAGAGTAATAGGCTTTTACAATGCAGTAAAGAAAGATATTAACTGGTCCAGGGATTGACTAGACAACCATTTACACTGCTCTTTTATCAATATTGCCATAATTTGACACTTCTGAATGGAGGAGGATCGTAAAGTGCCTGCAGACCCTGTAAAACATGTTAAATGGAGATTAGTCTTACTGCTTAGCTGAAGCCTAGTAAAAGATAATTAAATTGACTGATGCAGCTGTAAATCTCACTTTTATCAAATCCTGGCTCTCTTTGTCCTTATGATTTTACAGCATCATTAATGTTGTTGTGACAATATCATTAATCTCCTCCTGCTGTTCAGAGAACGACAGGCAACCAGCAGACACTATATAAATTCACTCTCCCCTCACTGGTGTTATCTTTTCTCCTTTCTTGACTCTCATACAACTCAGACACACATTTCATTCACAAGGTGATTTTACAAACTGAAAATTAAGTGCAAATTTACCATAGTGTTTCACTGCTGTTTGTATGAAAAGATTTTATTGTATTTCTTCTTCTTTTTTTTTTCCCCATGAAACAAAAAGGGATTAGGATTCACTGTTCTCAATATTTTGTTTCATTTTCTTTTGATTTAACTCCGTGTCAGCAGTACAACACAAGAGACCATCAGGCCTAAAAGTGCTATGTTTTGGAAACACTGGGAAGTCTAGTTTTTCATAACAGGCATATTTTTTATTTTTAATGAATTTATTAGACTTTTTTTTCCACTTCTGGTTTCCATGTGAGGACTGGGACTGATCTAGGTGTGGGGAGGTAGTGAACAGTCTGTGTGGGAAATCCGTATCCCAACAATATCATGTAATAGATCCCGATGAAGCTAGAGACACTCACCATACAAAAGTTTTTGGTACACCCTCCTCTGATGGAAACTGGCTGCTGAAGCCACACTCATTCTCTCCTCATTCCATGAGAACAGAAGTTTTGAGGTGCCTTCTGTCCACATGGTGAGGCTGGCAGCCATTGCATGCCCAAACAGTGCCTAGGCAAGGCAAGGACAGCACAACAAAGCCCAAAAACAGTTCCTGGTGGGCAGTATGGATGTGACAGTGGTGTGTGGAGGGCTGGGAGGTTAGCTATATGGACTCAGACCAGCCATGCTATTTGCTGCCTGGGCCTGAGGAATCACTGTGGTCACATTCGTATACAGTTTTAGATGGAGCCAGTGTACGTCCTGCAATCAGGCTCACCAAGGGAAAGCTGTTCTGCTGGGCATAGCTACTGAAAGATGGGATGGAGACAGGTATGGGATGGTCCAAATCCTATGATAGAGTGAAGAACCAGCAGGATTTAAAGAGATAAAAAATCATCATAGGAGTGGCCAAAATACCTGTCCTGCTGTTTCACAGCAGTCACAGAATCACTGAATTAACTAGGTTGGAAAAGACTTCTAGGAACATTGAGTCCAACCTATCACCTAACCCTTCTAATTAACCAAACCATGGCACTAAGTGCCTCATCCAGCCTCCTTTTAAACACATCTAGGGGTGGTGACTCCACAACCTTCCTGAGCAGCCCATTCCAATGGGCAATCACTCTTTCCATGAAGAACTTCTTCCTAATATCCATCCTAAACCTGCCCTGGTGCAGCTTGAGACTGTGTCCTTTTGTTCTGTCACTGTGCGTCTGGGAGAAGAGACCAACCCCCACCTGGCTACAACCTCCTTTCAGGTAAAGCTTTAGGAAAACTCCGACTGCATGCAGCTGTCATGACTGCCTGGGGGATGTCACACTGCCTGACTATCATGTCTCACCTCAGGGTCTCCCCAGAATTACTTCATTTCCTTTCCTCTCTGCACTTCTCCCCTTCTTGATTGCATATGAGCCATGCAACCTGAATCATACAGGATTTTGATTTCTTAACCGTTTTGTTCTCTAGAGGAGGATCACTTGTCTTCTTGACACATAATTGTGGACACTGGGTCATGCACCTTATGTTGGTTGGGGCACATAGAATCCCCTCTCTTGGCATGAGGTGGATGACATAATCCCACCTCAAACAGGAGACTTTAGATAAGTGAAGTTCAGATAGCCACGCTGTCTACCTTCCCCAAGGTCAGCTGGCTCAGCAGGGCTTTATCCACATTGTTTTACCTAAGGTATTTACCTACAACCCTTCAAAACTATATTTCCACTCACAGGCACTTTACCTTGAGTGGTGGGTCTCACATGACTGAAATTTCTGAAGTCTTAAAAAAAAACCAAACAAAAAACAAAACAAAAACCCACCAAACCAAAACCACCCAACCAACAAACCCCAAGCAATCTGCATGCTCCAAGTAGCTTCTCCTAACAAAGGGCATCAGCAGGCCATTTGCTCTGACTATCTGTATTTTCCTGGTTGATTCAAGGCTTGAGGCTGTCTCCTAGGACTAAATTACCAGAATGGTACTGCACTTGTCAGAATTCAGTGGAAGAAACTGGGTATTTTAGCTCAATGTTTATTTTAAACTGTTTACACTGCTTATGCGAAAAATATTTCAGAGTTTATAATCTGACATTTAAGTTACAGTGAAGCCTAAATATAGTCCTTTAATCATCAGCAGCTATAATTTCACTCCAGTATTACTTTAAACTCTGTGGTTTGAAAGTCCAAAAGATAAGAAGAACACTTCCCAGCAATGCAAATAGAAGCAGAGCATGGGGTTCACCCAGAGGCTGTATCTCCAGATAGGGCTGTCCTTACCTTTTCAGCTCCCAGTTAACTGGGAGGAAGTAAACAGGGAGCTCCCTCCAACCTCATCTCTTTCAAATCTTTGGGATGGGCAAGTTTTGCCCCTCATCAAAGATCCAGAGCAGCAGCAGCATCTCTTTTCTGTGCTGACCCTGGACATAAGCAGACAGGGTAGTTCAGAAGTGGTCCCCGAGCTCTGCAAAGGGGAGGACATTATGGCATGAGCATGATAGGTAGCAATCATCTGAGATGAAAGAGTGGTGGGAAGAAATGCACAGTTTAGTTTGGATATACTGTGTGGTAGACTTAGCTATATTCTTATACAAGAGTATAAAGGGATTTAAATAGAGAGGGGTTTTTTTCCTGGCACCTATGTAGTTGATGCCTGTCAGGAAGCATTCCCCGTGGCTGTGGGGGAATCTGTGTTACTATAAGACTAACTTCAGTCTTGCAAAACGTAGGTATTCAGCCTTAAGCTGGTCATTTGAGCTCCCTGAGATAGATATGCATCTCCTGAGGACAGCTCATCAGAGATCACTTCGAATAACAGCCTGCAGGTGTGGTTAACTATCTCTCTCCATTTACTATGCAGATGGACATCTAGCTTGCACTAGAGGCATGGCATAGTGTGGATCCTTTCCAGTGAAGAAATGACCAGAAAAGAGAAACCTGCATATGCAAAACAAAAGGATGGCTGTGCATGGGCCCCAGGTGTGGTGCAAACAGCTCCCTGCCTTCTGCCTAGGATTTTGACCACATGGACCCATCCTAACTCCCACTGGCAAGGTGGGAAGGGACACCATGCAAGGCAGGTCAGTGGTACAGGAGGTGGGCTTTTCTAGGCCAAGGGCTGGATGTCCTTACAGGGCTCTTGCCACGCAAAGCTGCCTCCAAATCCTGGAGGGACTCCACAGCAGAGCACCAAGCCTGGCTCATTATACATGTGCCATGACCTTAAAAATCCTCCAATTCAGGTCAGGAGGTGCAGATGCTTAAAAGTCCAAGGGAAGGGTTTTGCCAAAGTCCACCCCTTTATGGCGCACAAAGGTCTGCTGCCAGGACTGGGTGGCTCTGCTGCGCCCAGGGGTGAGGCCCCAGGACCCATGGGCTGCCATGGCTCTGGGCAGGTGACAAGAGCAGAGCCCTTGATGACCTCGGAAGTATCTGTGCCCGAGTAAAGCATCACATATTTCAAAGCCTGCTATAAACCAAGTGTCCAGCCACAGGGCTGGGTCCCAATGGCATCGATGATGTTCAGAGATGCAGTTTTGCAGCAGCTGGAGGGGCTTCAGCATCTGGTCTCAAACTACTGACTCAGGTTATCTAGAAGAGCAAATAGCAGAGGATATTGAGTGTTATTACTTGTCCATAAAAGGTGCACATTGTTTGATTCAAATTAGATTTAGTTCAAGTCACTTTCTAATGATTAGCATTTGAAAGAGATGTCAACAATTTTCACTTTCTTAAAATGAAGGGTGATAGCCTTTTATAGCAGAGTATAAAGATATCATCTGGGAAATCTGTGGCCATTGATGGCTTTATTTTTTTCCTCCTTTATCTGTTGATATAGCCCTAATTTGACACTTCTCTGTTAAGGAAGCTTGTAAAGAGACTGTCGACCCTGTAAAATGAGTTAAATTTAGATTAGTCTTACAGCTCACTTAAATCCAAGTAAGTGATAATTAAATCCACTGTTGTAAACTCTCAAGTATCTGGAATTAGCTCTATTCCTGCCATTGGCAATGTGGCTTCATTAGAGTTTATACTGCCACCTTCCCCAGGGCCCCTCCAAACATGGAGTGGAGGTGAGCATCACTTTGACTGCACTTCCCAGATCCTTCAGCCTCATCTGTTCCATCCAGCCTTGTGAAACTGCCTTGCTGTTGGCCTAAGTTGCCTCTGATCCTTGGCACAAGGCTGATATGACAATACTTATCTCTAAATTCAAAGGGGAGGTTGTAATCTGGGTCAAAGCCATTCAGTTTATCAGAGAGAAAAGATAGCCCAACCCTGTTGTTGGAGCAGACAACAAATAATTATACCTCATCCTATCTTGGCTTCTAGTTTTAAGCAGCATTAGTCATTTGGGAACTGAAGCTATCAGACTTTGGCCAAGATTTCGTCATGTCTGTGCTGGGCTCTATAGCAGGAGTGAGCCTAGATGCCCCTCTGCTTGTATTGCCCAAGACCTGAATGTGCCACAGCCCCATGGGGACAGCATAGGCTGAGCTCAGCCCCAGGGGAGAAAGGGAGCTGGAGGAGAGCATGACAGCGTTTCCTTCATTCATAATGAGCTTTTTGGGTCATTTTGTTCTGTCTCTATCCCTGGCATCAGATTAGGAAACTTAGAGCAGGCCAGGAGACAGGAAAAGCCTTCTCTCCGCAGAACCTTGCTGTGTGCCACTTGGTTTGAAAGGATGCCCAAAACTGCTTTCACAGATATCAGAAGGAAAGAACTGCACATCAAAGAGAGTAGCACGAAAGAGAACAAGTGTCAATTTCGGTCATGCCATTGTTTTCTTGGCATTCATGGTTCCCTGTGATCCCTTAAACAGATCACATTTTGCTGCATTCTTTTTCACGGAAAAGTGTGTTACACTGAAAGCTGGCAGTGAGCAGCAATTGCAGAGAACCGTGTGGCACAAGCGAGAGTGGCCACCAGGTGGAGGTCTGGAGCTGACAACCCAATGAGGGTTCCAATGAATGAATTCCTTCCCATTACAGAACCTAGCCTGTCTCTTCCTTCATTACACGGACATTTGGAAAAGGCCTCTGCCAAGGGAGTACCAGACAGGCAAGTCAAGAGAAAGACTTTGAGCTGAAAATGTAACAGAAGCTGGGTGAGGAAGGTATTGCAAGCCCTTCTCTGTCCTTGGTACCTGCCAGTAAACATCTTCTAAAGGTAGGAGGCAGATAAGATTTGGGGCTGAATGTCAGTTACCATTTGTTTTCTAATTTCACCGAGAGTCTGGCTGAGTAGTGCCTACCTTTGGTTTGACACCATCCCAGTGTAACCATGCTCTCTTACATCCCTGCTCGGATGTGAAAGGATGAGACAACTGTCCTGAAGTACATGAGAGGAACAGTTAAATTTTCAATGAAACTCCCTAACATGGGCCATCCAATGTGCTCAGGTGGTCAAGAAGATCAACAGCATCCTGGCCTGTATCAGAAACAGTGTGGCCGGTAGGACTCAGGAAGTTATCTTATCCCTGTACTCAGCACTGGTAAGACCATACCTCGTATATTGTGTTCAGATTTGGGCCTCTCACTACAAGAAGGACATTGAGGTGCTGGATCATTTCCAGAGAAGGGCAAAGAAGCCATTGAAGGGTCTAGAGAACAGCCATTCCTTATGAGGATTGTTTAGTCTGGAGAAAAAGAAGCTGAGAAAAGATCTTACTGCTTTTTACACCTACCTGAAAGAAGGTTGTAGTGAGGTGTGTGTTGGTCTCTTCTCCATAGTAACAAGTGACATAATGAGAGAAAGTAGCCTCAAATTGTGCTAGGGGTAGTTTAGATTGAACATTAGGAAA
>WBNM01006899.1:27204-93405 GCA_013399055.1 Ramphastos sulfuratus | reverse complement strand
GAGAAGGAGAAGGGAGAAAGCAGAAAGGGAAGAAGGAGAAGGAGAAGGAAAAGGGAGAAAGGAGAAAGGGAAGAAGGAGAAGGAGAAATTAGAAGGAGGAAAAGGGAGAAAGGAGAAAAGGAAGAAGGAGAAATGAAAGGAAGGGAGAAAGAAGAAAGGGAAGAAGAAGGAGAAGGAGAAATAAGAAGGAAAAGGGAGAAAGGAGAAAGGGAAGAAGAAGGAGGAAAAATGAGAAGGAGAAGGAAAAGGGAGAAAGGAGAAAGAGAAGAAGGAGGGTAGGAGGAAGAAGAAGAGGGTTTAAAGTTTCTGAAAATTTCAGGCTGGAAATTGCACAGAGGCTGAGTCAGCCCAGGCCTCCCTCCATTCTCAGCCAGATCTACATCCAGCATTCCTCTCTCTGTTTACAGCTGGGAAGAAATTGAATTACCTACATAGTATTATTTTAGCATGAACGAACAGGAAGGCTGCACCGAAATTGATGACCCAACGGGTGTTGCCCCTCCCTGACTGCTCTGTATATGCAGAGGTTTCTAGACTCCAATTTATTGGTTTGTCAGAAACTTCAGTTATTTTCATCAAGTCGAGCTTTACATTAAACATTCCTCCACTTAATTGGAACCATGCGGATACATTTGGGCAGCATCCATGCTCCTGCTCAAATAAAAAGGTTACTTTGTTACAAATTCAGCATACTTTGCTGTTAAATTATATTTTGCTAGCAATTACAATTAAATATGAAGTTAGCACTTAATAGCAGACCTTGTAATCATGTGGGAGTAGTTCTCCTCCCGTCAACATCACGAGTGGGTGGGAGAAGGGAGAGCCCTGCAGCCTCATTTTAATAATGAAATAAACAGTTCCGCTGGTGAGTAATTCAAGGACTTTAAAACAGGGCAGTGGCAGGATGGAAATAGTTTAAGAAGCTTATTTAACCCCCTCACCTGCTACTTCTAGCTCATTCAAGAATTAGGAACCACCCAACAGCAGGCAGACAGGAGCAGGACCAAGAGATTTGGGAAGGGATCAGGGAGTGAGGCAGGGGCTGTGTCATGCCTGGTTTTATGCTTGGTCTTAATCCCCCTTGTGAAAATTGTTGAGGATAGCAAAGTTGTATTTGCAGAAAGCTTTTCAAGTTCTCCTTTTTTTACCCCCTAATTGAATTTTGAATCATAATAAAATGAAAAAAAAAAATCCCTAAAAATGTTCTGGTTTTTCTGGCATTTGTCTTGGAAAAATGTATTGTTGTTCTAGAAACTGAAATTTCATTTTAAATTTCATTGGTGTTTTTTTTTTGTTTGTTTTTTTTTTATACTAATTCCCATTAGCCATAAGTGTGCCTGTCATGAAAAGGTATCAAATGGTTTCATTAGAAGATGAAGAGTTTTTCCTAGGGAAAATCAGATTTGATACTTCAGTCAGTACAAAGCAGCCTCCTTCCATTTAAAAAAACCTAAATGTGAAATGCTACAACTATTAAATGCTATGGTGCTATTTCTGCTATCCTAAAACACGTTTCTAATGACATGTCATGGAATTACAGAATACAAATTACAATGGAAAATACAAAGTGCAAACCTTACAGGAAAACTTTCTCATTTCATTTTATGTTTGTTTTCTGAAAATGAAGCTTCAAATTTGGATTTGTACCTGAGGAAACCTATGAAAGAATCTAGGAGGTGAAGTCTGAAGAGATACAGGGATGAAATCTGGTTTAGTCAAACAAATAAAACCCAAGATTAATGTGGTGGAAAGATTTCTGTTCAGCTCAAGCTGATTTCCTAGTCTTTGCCACTGTAATCTCTTGCTGTCTTTCAGATGAACTTGATTTCCATGCTGTCCATTTAGAAGCAACTGGAGGTTGTTCTCCTTGTTGATATTGCATCAAGAGAAGCATGGCCAGCAGGGCAAAGGAGGGGATTCTGCCCCTTTACTCTGCTCTCATCAGACCCCACCTAGAGTGCTGTGTGCAGTTCTGGAGCCCCAGCACAGGAAGGACATGGAAGTGTTGGAGCGGGTCCAGAGGAGGGCCACAAAGATGCTCAGAAGGCTGCAGCAGCTCTGCTGTGAGGACAGGCTGAGAGAGTTGGGGTTCTTCAGTCTGGAGAAGAGAAAGTTTCCAGGAGACCTTATAGTAGCCTTCCAGTATCTGAAGGGGGCTTAGAGGAAGGCTGGAGAGGGACTACTGACAAGGTCTTGCAATGACAGGACAAGGGGCAATGGGTTTAAACTGGCAGAGGGGAGATTTAGACTGGATGTTAGGAGGAAGCTCTCTACAGTGAGGGTGGTGAGACACTGGCACAGGTTGCCCAGGGAGGTTGTGTCTGCTCCCTCCCTGGAGGTGCTCAAGGCCAGGTTGGAGGAGGCTTTGAGTGACCTGTACTAGTGGGAGGTGTCCCTGCCTATGGCAGGAGTTTGGAACTAGAGGATCTTTGAGGTCCCTTCCAACCTAAACCAATCTATGATTCTATACTTCCCAGCTACTGTATCCCATCGCTTAATCCAAGGCATGCCCTGCTATCCCTAGGCTAAGTCTGGTTTGGTATGTGTGCTTGTTTGAGGCTAACTGGAATATTTTAAGAAGAGAAATTAGATCATTGGTTGTAAAAAGAAAATAATGATGAAGTCTATATCATTCATGGATTTGCTGAGAGGGATAAAAGCCAAAATGTAAATAATCTGACCCACTCTGTCCTGGGATGTTTCCCTCTTCGCTTCTCCTTGGCTCCGCTCTAATCTCTCCGCTAACACATAACAACCTAAGCTCTGCTGGTTGTTTCTGTTTGTCTGTCTGGGAAAGTAGAGGGAGAAAGAGAGGGTAGCTTTGAGCCCTTTCTGGACAGTTTTGCTTTGTCAGGGAGGGAGTTTGGATTTTTGTATTATTTCTAATTTGTATATAATTGTAAATACTTGTGTGTATATTGTGTATATATGCTTGTAAATTTAGCTGTGCTTCCAAGTCATCTGAGTTGGTCTGGTAAATTTCAATAGTTGGGAGCGAGAGTTCCTAACCCATCACACTATGCTTGAATGACAACTCCATAGGTGCCCACTCTGAAGAAAGGCAAATGAGGAGACTGAGGATGTGTCAGCAATTCAAAGGAACAGCAGCTGAGGGCAGCTGCTCACACCTATGGTCACACGTTGGTGGCCAGCTGCAGAGGCACATGCATCATGAGGGCTGTGAGGACAGGCTTTAGGTCCCCAGACACATGACTTCCACACAGAGACTTGCAGTGCACACTACAAAAATCTGCACTGAGTGCCTCCTCACTCTTGCATGGAATTCAAAGGCATGTTTTCCTTCTTTAGCCCACTTGCATATCGTGTTTGTTTTCACTGTTGGTATTGCTACATAAAGCATACTTCAGAGAAACCAGCTCCATGCAGGTGTAAGCCTTTCAGCTCTCTAGGACTGAGGAATTAGCTAACTGTGAGAGCTACAGAAAGTACCATCCTACAGTGTTATCACCTTATTTCTCAGATCACACCTGGGAAGTAAACTCATGACAGGGCACTGTTCTCTCAGTCCTATGGTCTCTCAGACAGAGCAATCCTATGGTTTCCCTGGAGTCAACTGGTAAAGTCTTCTCATCATCCCCAGAGCTAAGGTTTCTCTTGGGAGTTGATCATCCACAGAGCTAAGACCTCCCCTGAGGGGTCCTGAGGGATGGGAAACTGCTTTCCCAAGTTCAGCTTTTTTCTGTTTTTAGGTCTCCTCCCAGCCTATATAGGCATTATACCTGTCAATACTGGAAATTCCATCTATTTCAATTACAGTTGGGTGAACCTTGTGCTGTTTAGAATGGTAAGGCTGGAAGGAGACCTCAAGGATCATCTAGTTCCAACCCCCTGCAATAGGCAGGGACCCCTCCCACTAGTACAGGTCACTCAAGGCCTCGTCCAGCCTGGTCTTGAACACCTCCAGGGAGGGAGCAGCCACAACCTCCCTGGGCAACCTGTGCCAGTGCCTCACCACCCTCACTGCAAAGAACTTCCTCCTAACATCCAGTTTAAATCTTCCCTCTGCCAGTTTAATCCCATTGCCCCTTGTCCTGTCACAGCAAGACCTTATAAATAGTCCCTCCCCAGCCTTCCCGTAGGCCCCCTTCAGACACTGGATGCCTTCTGCTCTTTAAACAAGCCCCCCTCAACAACACATATTCTCATCTGTGCATTTTTAATAGAAGCATATTTTTTGTCCTATGTTAAAATGAATAGCATACAACTAAATGGTGCATGTAAGATTGCAATTTCATCTGGGAGCTTGTTGACATTGACAAACCACTTGGGTTTTGCTTTCGTGGTTCATGCCGTTACAGCAGCTCAACAGGATTACAGTCCTGTTAGGTGTAGCTAGCTACAGGCATTATACCACATGACAATGCCTGTGTGTTTTATTAAAGAACAGATTTACATTTCAATAGGTTACTTGAAAAAACTCATGAATGGTCTGATAATTACCTTGATGTTAGTACTCAAACATTTACTTTATTTAGGATTCCTCATCTCAGGCAATGAAATAGTTTAGTTGGATTTGATTATTATCTGTACTGGGGGACTGAAGTATTTCCCTGGTAATTTTGTGGCATCACAACTTTTATAGGATATGAAAAACAGAACATTGCACTGCCTGTAAAGGAAAGTGAACCAGACAAGCCCAGTAATTTCATAGTCTAAACTGAGTTAACCAGATACACACAAAAGCAGATAAAGAGTGAAAACTGTGGGTTTACTTCCCCCTCCCCCCTCCTTTAAATTCCAAGAGATTACATTGAATAGCAGTGGCACTGCAAAGGATTGTTTAAAATATATAATAACATTCTTTAATTTGATTATCATGAATAATCAGTCAATCCATGTGTGCATTTCCCTGAAAATGAAGCTTATGTTAAGACACATTTCCCTCTTGTCTGCAAGTAAGCTATGAAACCTGTGTGAACAGGAGCTTTCATTCCTCTGCCCCTCACTCTTGGTTTGCCTGGATCACTATGGGTTTAAAAAATCTCAGTCATGCATACTGTTTCTAGTGTGGCCTCACTCTGCTAATTGCCATTTAGTTCACAGTGAAATAACTTTACTAACGACTCCAGCAAAGTCCAGATGGAGTCAGGCGGAAGGGAAATATTTCTGAGTGGATTTTTTCTAGACAAGCCACTGGAAATGGTCACCGCTGCTTGACAGAAGACTGGGGGCAATAAGTCTGATGTCCTTTTGACTCCTTCTGCCCAGTGTGCTCTGTGGAAAAGTTATTACCATAGAATCATAGAATGGCAAGGTTGGAAGGGACCTCAAAGATTATGTAGTTCCAATTCCCTGCCATAGGCAGGGACACCTCCCACTAGTACAGGTCACTCAAGGCTTCGTCCAACCTGGCCTCAAACACCTCCAGGGAGGGAGCAGNCATTGCAAGACCTTGTAAATAGTCCCTCCCCAGCCTTTCTGCAGGCTCCCTTCACATACTAGAAGGCTACTTATAAGGTCTCCTGGAAGCCTTCTCTTCACCAGGCTGAACAGCCCCAACTTTCTCAGCCTGTCCTCATAGCATTTCATGCAGCTTCAGATTCCACTCTAAACTAGAAGAACTGAAACTTCATTTTCAGTATCATGGCACTACCACCCTGTGGAAAACCCTCAGGTCCTCTCTGTAGTACAAGATCTTTTCAGAGGCAGCTTTCACAACAAATTCTCCAAGCAGAGATGTGATGTACAGTGGCAAGAGATTTTTGCTAGCAGTGTTTATACCAGCTGGACCAAATGACATAAATTATACTTCTCAATAGAGCTTTTTTGCTGATGTAAGAACATTTACCAGAACTGACAATTTAATTAGTGATATGTTTCTTTTCTTCCCTTCCCATGCTCTTAGCTGACAAAGCAGTATATGCAAAATATTTGAATGCAGACAGACCTATTACTTCTGGGGAAGCTTCACAAAGGCCAGCAAGTGATTCCAGCATGGGGAAATGGAGGGGGCTGAAGCAATACAGCCATGACATGCAGTGAAGCAGCCTTCACATGGACACTGGGAAATGTCCAAGAGTAACACTCAAAAATCTAGGAGGGGTATACATGGCTGCACAATGCTCATACAGAAGTTCTCCAGAGGCAAGGTGGAAGGAAACAGAAGACAACCACCAATGAAGCTAGTTTCTCAGTGATTTAAGATGCCTAAATCCTTTCACTCAACATATATACTAAATTCTCATTAGCCTTAAAATATCACAATGATCAGAAAACCTTCAGTGTAGTACCTTCCCACTGAATGCTGTCTTGATCATCCAGATATATCTCCCCACTCAACTAACCAATGCAAATTTTTCCTCTATTAATACTCTATAATTAGGGTGACTCCTGGGAGGGCAAAATGGAAAGGGAAAAAGATCTTTTTTACCCTCCCTTGTTCATCATTAATAACGCTCTCAGNCTCCAGAACTGCACACAGTTGAATCATCCTCATTATAAACGCAACCTGTTTGAGTCCAGGTGGGATCCACAAGA
Organism: Ramphastos sulfuratus; assembly: GCA_013399055.1. Classification (NCBI taxonomy): domain Eukaryota; kingdom Metazoa; phylum Chordata; class Aves; order Piciformes; family Ramphastidae; genus Ramphastos; species Ramphastos sulfuratus. The sequence continues at coordinate 86,907 of WBNM01006899.1, read as the reverse complement.
CTGTCAATTTTAAAAAATCATTGTTTAAAGTAGGCAAATTTTGATCTGGAGCCATTGAAATAGAAGATTTGGAAGCTCACCAGGTCACTTTTAGAGAATTCCTGTTGTAAATGTAATGGTGCTTTAATGGAAGTTACATTATATACACACATAAACAAGAGAAAATTAGTGAGCATCGGTTATGATAATGTTTTCTGCTGAGCAGTGAAAAATTACTGCAAAGCCACTTAATAACTATGTAATGTTTTTAACACTGTCAGTTGAGTGATTTCCTGCTCTAAGGGCAGACACAGCTCTGCAGTTGATTTTGCCGGGTTGCAGTGAGGAACTAGTCCTATGCACACAAGCACTCTTAGTAGTCACCTTGCATGTGATGACATAAATGTGAGTATAGAACCTGAGTTCCATTCTGCCAAAACCCAGAGGCATCAGATATTTTTTATATTATAAGAAAATGAGAGAAAAGGATACAGAGAAGATTATTGGATCTGAATTACTCAGTCTTAATTTTCTGTTTCTTCATTAATTCGGTTAATCAGTAAATCAGTTAATCAGTAAATCAGTTCTCCTCCCCCTCTAATCTGCCCTGGTGAGGCTACATTTCAAATATTGTGCCCAGTTCTGGGACTCTCAATTCAAGAAGGACCTCAAAGAACTGCTTGAAAGAGTCCAGCACAGAGCCACAAAAATGATGAAGGAGATGAATCTTCCTTATGAGGAGAGCCTGAGGGAGCTGGGGCTCTTTAGCTTGGAGAGGAGGAGACTGAGAGGTGACCTCATTCATGTTTATAAATATATAAAGGTGAGTGCCAAGAGGATGGAGCCAGGCTCTGCTCAGTGATGCCCAGTGACAGGACAAGGGGCAATGGGTGGAAACTGAGGCATAGGAAGTTCCATGGAAACAAAAGAAAAAATGGTTTCCCTGTGAGGGTGACAGAACACTGGAACGGGCTGCCCAGGGTAGGTTGTGGAGTTTTCCTCTCTGAAGCTATTCAAGACCTGCCTGGATGTGTTCCTGTGTGATCTTGTAGAGATGATCCTGCTCTGGCAGTGGGGTTGGACTGGATGATCTTTCAAGGTCCCTCCAAGCCCCAAGCATTCTGTGATTCTGTGATTAAAAACAAGCAAACAAACAACAACAACAAACAAGCCCCAACAAATAAACAAATAAACAAAAATTTCCAGAAGAAATTAACGAAGAAACAGAAAATTAAGACTGGGTAATTCAGACACTAATGCAAGCCTGGTACACCTACCAGAATTATTGCATGATTTGCAGTTGCCACAACTAGAAGATGGTGTCATCTGAAAGAGATACAGCCATTCAGCAAATCCCTTTTAGATTTTTCCTCCTTCTTCCCTTCATATGGATCACCTTCATCAGAACTGCATCTTCCCCATACCAAGCTGATCTGGCACTGCTCTGGAGCTTAGTTAGTCCTTATCTGTTTCACATTTTGTAGGGTTTCCTATACTCAGCACAATCAAAATTGTGCATCTTTCCTAAGGTCAGACTTATATGTGGGCTTGCACATATGATACATTGCTACAGCTAGATGCAACTCGAAGGTCTAGCAACTGGTTTGTACAGAAGGTAGATGGAAAGTTCTGATTCCTTGTTACTAAGAGGGGAAGAAACTCTTCTGTGTCTCTCAGAGGGGAGGAAAAAGCCAAACCATTACATTTTTGTTTGATTTTTTTTAATGGACCATCCTGCATAAACATACTGTGGAAGCAGTGGCAAGGATCTTCTGTTGTATTAGGTATTTTCATTCCAAGTAATTTTATTTCTAGGACTAAATACCTCCAAACCTGATTTAAGACGTTCCATATCACCTTCCACTGAAGTCAGCAAGGATGAAGGGCCCAGCTGTGTACATCCATTTGCTAGTCCTTCCTTTGAAAGTAGAGGCAGCTACAGCACTTGCATTTATTGGGATTTATTTAACTGGTTTTCAGTATACCTGAGTGGCTCTGTGGGTTTGCAGTCTCATGGACTGCAGTTAGAGCTTTGAGGTATATCCAGCTTGCATGCTGAGAGAGAAACAGCAACTTTAAACAGTTTTTAGGTGGATGTGGTCAGGTTAAAGCGGGCATTTAGAGCTCTGTACACACTATTTTTAAGCACTGACCCTGCCCTTGATCTCCTTCCAGTGCCTTCCCCCACATTCAACTGACTAACAGAGCATAATACGAGTCTTTCTTTGTGGCAGTTTCTGGGGGGTTGTGTTGGGTTTTGCTTGTTTTGTTTTGTTTTTCAAGGAGGGATATTCTCCTCATCCTTACCACATTTAGGGAACAGGCAAATACTGATGTCTGCTAGGCAGACTCCAACAGAAAGGATGCAGAGTAAGAAAACTAAAGGTTGTTCAACTCAGGCTTTTTGTGTAAGATACTAAGTAGTGCTGGTTTGAGGCTAATTGGAATATTTTACTGAGAGAGATTAAATCCTTAGCTGTGAGAAGAAAGAAAAACAACAACAGTAACCTCTATCACTCATTCTTCTGCTGAGAAATGCAACTACTCAAAATATAGATAAGACACTCACTTCTCACATGCTTCTCAGTTCTGTTGTTGCTCTTCTCCTTTCTCTCTGGTAGTCTGTGGTTGCTTTCTGCCTTAACTCTAATCCAACCTAACCCTTTATTTCCTCTAACCTCCTTGTCATCTTTTTGACATCTCACCTCAGATGTCTCCAGATTTATGATGTGAGATATATGGGGATTGATCTGCTTATTTCTGAAGGGAGGGGAAAAGGGAGGAAGGCAGGGGGGAGGTTTGGATCAGGAGCCTCTTGGCAATTTGATTGGTTTTGAAGGGATTTTGTGTTTCTGTATTACTTTTAACTTGTGTAAAATTGTATATTGTATATGCTTGTAAATTGTGCTAAGCTGTAAATGTAGCTTCATTCCATAACTTCCATCCAGCTGNGTTGGGGCTCTGCAGCCTGGAGAAGAGAAGGCTTCCAGGAGACCTTGTAGTAGCCTTCCAATATCTGAAGGGGGCCTACAGGAAGGCTGGGGAGGGACTATTTACAAGGTCTTGCAATGACGGGACGAGGGGCAGTGGGTTCAAACTGGCAGAGGGAAGATTTAGACTGGATGCTAGGAGGAAGTTCTTTCCAGTGAGGGTGGTGAGACACTGGCACAGGTTGCTCAGGGAGGTTGTGGCTGCTTCCTCCCTGGAGGTGTTCAAGGCCAGGTTGGACGAGGCCTTGAGTGGCCTGTACTAGTGGGAGGTGTCCCTGCCTATGGTAGGGGGTTGGAACTAGATGATCTTTTAGGTCCCTTCCAACCTTCCCATTCTATGATTCTATGATTCTGTAACGTTGATAACAGCTTGATGTTTTAGTTGTTGCTAAGCAATGTTTACACTAAGTCAAGGACTTTTCAGCATATTGCCCTGCAGCAGAGACTGAAAGTGCACAAGAAGCCAGGAGGGGCACAGCAAGGACAGCTGACCCAAAGGAGCCAAAGGAGTCAATTAGGGGTAGTTGGGTAGGGGAAGTCAGGAACTGGCTAGGCATCAGTCAGCAGGTGGTGAGTAACTGTATTGCACATAACTTGCTTTTTATATTCTATTATGATGAATATTATTAGAATATTAGAATTATTGTTATTCTTCCATGCTTTTCTGTCCTATTAAACTGCCTTTGTCTCAATCCGTGAATTTTACTCATTTCCTCCCCCCCAAATTCTCTCCCTCATCCCACCATGGAGTGGGGGAATTGAGCAAGCGCCTCTGTAGTGTTTAATTGCCAGCTGGGGTTAAACATGCATACAATAAATTAGCTCACAAAGTCATAAGGATTTGTTTGGGCTTCTCATAGACTTTCTGTTTAACTTACTATTATCCTACCATACTATCTTCTAAGTACAAGAAGTTTACTTGCAAAGGTTTATTTATATTTCTTCATTTGACCACAATTCCTTGAGGTAATTGTTTTAACATTGCTTTTATGGCTGAGCTGCTTCAAGTTTATGTAATGTTCCACAATTATCTTGCGAGAACCTGTTGAATGTCTTCTGTGAGTTTTCTGTTATTTACTTCCCTGAGATCATTTTCTGACAGCTAAGAGCTAGTGGGTTTCCAAGGCTCTTCACTCAAAGCATCTTCAAGGCATTTCCTTCCTTGTTTCATGAGTTTTCTCATAGGTACTCAAGTAATTTTCACCAAGGTTCAGCATAAAGTTTCACAAATGACTGCTCAACAACTACCAGAAAGCAGACTCCCAAGTTTTCCAGTCCATTCCACTTCCAGGCTGAAAATTGCCTGCAGCCAGAAACAGCCAGTCCCTCAGAGACCAAGAACATGAGAGATCACCAGGACTCCCTATTAGCTCACCACCTACTTAACCCTGTTTCAGGAAAATAGAGTTGGTTCATATTGACACTCTCCCAAGTGCAGACATGACTNCTGTAGGCCCCCTTCAGGTACTGGAAGGCTACTCTAAGGTCTCCTGGAAGCCTTCTCTTCTCCAGGCTGAAGAGCCCCAACTCTCTCAGCCTGTCCTCATAGCAGAGCTGCTCCAGCCCTCTGAGCATCTTGTTCTGTCATTGGTTGCCTGGGAGAAGAGAACAACCCCCACCTGTCTACAGCCTCCCTTCAGGTTGTCGAAGACAGTGATAAGGTCCCCCCAAGCCTCCTCTCCTCCAGGCTGAACCCCAGCTGCCTCAGCCTCTCCTCGTAGGGCTGTGCTCCAGCCCCCTCACAGCCTTGGTGCCCTTCTCTGGACACATTCAAGCACCTCAACATCTTTCTTAAATTGAGGGCCCCAGAACTGGACACAGTACTCAAGGTGTGGCCCAACCAGTGCTGAGTATAGGGGCAGAAGGACTTTCCTAGTAGTGCTGGCCACACTATTCCTGATAGAGGCCAGGATGCCATTGGCCTTCTTGGCCGCCTGGGCATACTGCTGGCTCATATTCAGCTGCTGTCAACCAGCACCCCCAGGTCCCTCTCCACCTGGCTGCTCTCTAGCCACTTTGTCCCCAGCCTGGAGTGCTGCATAGGGTTGATGTGGCCAAAGTGTAGAATCTGCCACTTGTGTGTTGTCACATCACAACCATGAATCTCTCATTGGCACATCATGTGGCTATCAAAATACAGGATGATGGCAAATCATTTGTATTTTGGGGGACTTGTTAATCAAATATTCTGTAGATTAAACTTCTGTTCTATTATTACCAGTAGACTGTGACTTTGTGTATAGAGACTGGGATCCATGATACCTGCATCTAACACAGTGCAGTCTATGTCCTAAAGGGTTTCCAGTTAGTAGATGAAATACACAGCAGAACCAAAAAAGCTACACTACCCTCACAGCTGAGGGACAGATTTCCTTTGGGTCTCACAGCAATCACTGGCAAAGCTGGGAAAGGATTTGTCTCCTAAACATAAACTCATGCTTGATCTCCTGGCATAGAGAGAAACAGGAACATGCCAGAGATGCAAAGCAAACACCAAGTTGTAGAATGGGCCCCTAAAGTATTTTGTTCCCTGGAGAGAGATTAAAGTCTTGCAGTATATATAAACACCTGCCTAACGATGACAGAACTGAATTTATTGCCTCATGCAGCAAAAATGCCTCAGAAATAGGATACTAGACATTCTATTGAGATCATCCAAAATGTAACAGGTGTTGTAGTTATCACAAACTTCAGGTGATCAGCCTAAAACATCTGCAGCACATGTACTATCCGGTAAACACCAAAGCACAGCTTGTAGAAACTCTGCTGGGACCCTCCAGAGATTGTGAAGTAGCTGAGACGTGATAGACTCGAAAGAACACCTCACTTCATGAACCTCTGCCACTACAACAGCTCTAGTGGAAGCATTGCCAAATGCTTAAGCTGTGCACCCTCTCCTTCAGCTTATCACACTCATAAGTTAGTGAAAACACATTTCTGAGGCTGGGATAATAGGTTTGTACAGAGCCTTTAACATAGAACTGTTGCACCTTTTCCTTTTGGGAATCAACTATCATCTAGAAGCACTTAAACCACAAAGGATTTCTAAAAGAAGAAAAATTGGCTTTAAAAATGTTAATGAGATGCAATAGTTTAAACAAAAGTTTCTAATCCCTCTTGATAGATCCACATGGTCACAAAACCAAAGCTGTAACATAACTAACATCTATTGGAACAAGTAGTATTATGCCCATAATGAAAAAGCTTTCCAGCTCTATTGGTTTAGTTAATATGAGCAAAGGCATTTTCCATTGAACTAAATCTGATAGGATGTTAAAGGTGAGGTACTGTAATTTATATATTGGCTGTAATATGGTTCAAAATCTGACACAAGTGGCAAAACATTCTGAGCTGCAGTCATCTGATGTTGTTTGGTTTCTCTTCTCTTATGAAAAGAATAAAAAGTGTTCATGGCTTTTTATTGATAGAAAGTGTAATCAAAATGGTCATTTAATGGAAAAGAGTTAATCATGCATGTTGAGGAGGAACCATTACTTGCAGGTCATAAATTAGGTGAAAAGATCTATGTTTATTTATTTTCATGTTCTCTCCTCTGGATAAAAATCCCCATTTTATTATCTGGACTAACTGGCAAATATTTTTAAATAGAGTCCACACAAACTACAAATTTAGCTCTATTCCTCAGATCTCAGGCCAACAACAGCTAAGAGAAAGAAAATAAAACCCCACAAATAAATCCTTGCCCCACTCACCCTTTCACCACCTTCATGATTCTGTTCCTCTCAGAAAAACTTAAGAGCAGTGGTGAACTCTGCAGTTTGCCAGAGAATTGGTGAATATGGGCTATTTTAGATCAAATGGAAAAATGCCTTCTGAAGTGCCAAGGGCTCTCTCACCAAAAAAAAGTGCCAGTTCACCTATTCTTTTGGATGAAATACCAAGGAGAGAGAAGCACCAGTGTCTAACATGGCTAGGGCTGGGTCATTAAAGATTCTTTGTGGTGGAAAAAAACAACATTCAGCTCCTTTTGGAAACAGCCCATCCTTGTGCACAAAGACAATAAACACAGAGGGCAAAAGTCTGTGCCAGATTCAGTTCTGGACTGACTTCAGTTTCTGAGCAGCCTAGGTACATGGTTCCAAGTGAAATGCATCACAGGGATGTAATTCCCAAGATGACAAAGGCATAGGCTGTTGTAAAAAGGAACAATCTCAGAAAGAAAAGAACTCAAGAGCCTTTTAAAGATTTCCTACAAGTATCTAAAAAGCTAACTGGATTCTGCATGTTCATAGTTCTGGTATTCTCAGTTTAAAGCATAATAAAAAGGTTTATTTTATATTCATTTCTATAATCCACCACCCTCTGCTAGCCTTTGGTTTTGAGATGGCTGCTAACCAGATTCCTAAAAAGTCACCTCTTGACTGTCAATGGATCAAAGCAGCAGCTACCTCTTCTTGGCTTGCTTTCTCTGCAAGTGCTAGCAACTCCTTCTGTACATTTTTAAGTCTGTATTGAGGAGGCAAGAGACTTAGGCAGCTATTTGGCCTTTTTTAGCACTCCTGGGAGCATCCTCATCTTATCTTTTCTTATTAGAAACGCCCCATAGGGTGACATCAATGTCCATTGACCAGTTTTCTGTCTCCCACCATGCCTGTTGCTGAAGTTGTTTAGAGAGAGCATCTGAAACGAGCCACAATTTGAGGTCCAACCCTCATGCTCCTTCTGCATTCTACTATAAGATTTCCAATGTCAGAGAGAATTTTGCCATCTTTTCCTAAGAGTATCTGATTTGTAACTTTTATCTATTAATTTCTCTAATATATTTTGAACCTCTGGGTGCATTTTGACTTCACACTTTCTTACAACAATTAATTTGTAGAAGTTTATCCTGGGATTGGACTTGATGATCTTTGAGGTCTCTTCCAACCTTGCTGATACTGTGTGAAAAAATCCTGCTTTCAAATTTCATCCCATCAGTTTAGGGTGTTTTCTCTGATCTAGTGTTGTAGCATTTGGTAAACAAATTTAGGACTCATTATGGACAGAGGAATTGAGTGCACCCTCAGCAAGTTTGCAGATGACACCAAGCTGTGTGGCACAGTTGACTTGCTAGAGGGCAGGGATCCATCCAGAGAGACCTGGACAGGCTGGAGAGGTGGGCCCAGGCCAACCTCATGACATTCAACAAGGCCAAGTGTAAGGTCCTGCACCTGGGTAGGCACAATCCCAAGCACAACTCCAGGCTGGGTGGTGAATGGCTGAGAGCAGCCCTGAGGAGAAAAACCTGNGGTTGGACGAGGCCTTGAGTGACCTGTACTAGTGGGAGGTGTCCCTGCCTGTGGCAGGGGGTTGGAACTGGATGGTCTTTGAGGTCCCTTCCAACCTTACCATTCCATGATTCTATGATTCTTTCTGCGCTGCCTTCTTGATGTTGTAAATCAACTTCATTCCTCCTTACCTTTACTTCAAACTGAAGCAAGACTATTAACTTGCTACTTTACTTGTAATGATTTAAATGACCTTTTTCATAACTTTGCTTTTTTTACAGAAAGAAACTACTCTTCTTGAAAAAGTGAAGAAGAATTCTCTTCAGTACTATAAGTGTGGACGCATAAAGATTTTCTACAGTGGCAAAATGTCATCTTTGGTCATGTTCTCGGTACCCTTCCTGATATGGACAATTCTGTCTGCAGCTGAACAGTGATGTTAGTGATGACAAAGAATGCTGATTCAGCATGGCTTAGATTATTCTAATGCACCACAGAGTTTATTTGGAGACGCCCAAATTAACTCCAGAGAAGACACCAGAACACACAACAACACATGATAATGTCATGCAGAGATACTTGCTTAAGCCCTGGAAGATTTATAACTACATTAAGGCAGTGCAGACTCCTCCTAGATTTGGCATCACCTTGCTGTGTGCCCACCACTGTATCTGCTCTCTGCCATTGCATCGGTGCTTAGTGCCTTATATCCTGAGCTGTGTGGAACTTCAGCGACCAGGATCAGGCTCTAAATGCCTCCACGCATTTGGCCTGCACAGCCAGCGTGACATTGTTGCAAGATTGCATGTGGCAAGACATCCTGCCTGCATCTGAAAGCCTCCTGCCAAGATGGGAAGTCCTGGAGATAACACAGATCACCCAGAGAGTCAGGACCAGGTCAGCACCAGAGAGTCAGCACCCAGAAGCCTGGGAAACTCCAAAGCCTCTAATGGCTTTGAGACTATTGACAGCAACCCCACCATGTGCTTTGGGTACTGTCAGATAATGTTTTGTGAGTAAATACTTAAAGCCTTTTGTAATCATTAATTGCCTTCTGCCATAAGCAGAAAGGAGCTTCCTACCTCCATCCAGTGGCTAAGCAGGATAATCAACTGCAAGCAGTGTAAGTGACTGCTAAAACCTTCTCTTCCAATAAAAATGTTTGCTTATGCTGGGTACCTCTTACAGTGTTCCAGTTTTGCCTGTTCCATGTATGTATAAATCTCCAAACTATGCGTTTTGAACCTTGTAAATAAGTTTTCTGGTGAGATTTAATGTTAATAAACAATTTTCAGAGTTATTAACAATCTCTGCCTGGATATCAAAATTAATATAGATTACTAATTTTGAATTAATTAATAACACTTGCCTAGCTAGGGTGCCTGCAACCACACTGCATTGTGAAGAATGGGCAGTCCCTCCTGTGCATCTGAAAGGTCTTCAGAATGACAGCTCTTTTGAGGAGTGTGCTGGTTTGAGGCTAATTGGAATATTTTAATGGAGAAAATTATAGGCTGTGAAAAGAAAACAATGGTGATGTCTACTTCACTCACAGGCTTGCTGAGATGTATAAGAACAAGAACACAAACATAGATAAGACACACAGAGAGAGTCTCGCTCTCTCTAGCTGCGGGTTTTGTCTGCTGGCCTCTCTGCTAACCTAACTAACCACTCTCTTTCTAACCTCCCTGGCTGATCATCCAAACTCACCTTGCACATAAGGCAAACCCTGGGGTAAGGTAGAGGGGTGGGAGGAAGGTGGAAGGGTGGTTGGGAGCCCCTCCTGGGTACTCTGATTTCTGGGAGGGGTATTGCGTTTCTGTGTTACCTTTAACTTGTATATTTCTGTAAATATTCCTGTATATTGTCTACATATCTGCTTGTATATTGTGCTAAGCTGTAAATAGAGCTTCAGTCCTTAACTTCCATCTGTCTGCGTCCGGTCTGGGTGATTTTACAAAGTATGGGGGGGCAGGGAACTCCCAAACCATCACGAGGAGCCTCCTGCTCTTCCCAGAAAGCATTTGGAGCTCTGTACCCAATGTAAACAATATCTAAAGCCCGTTAGCAACTATCAGTAATAATCAGTGAGTAACAAATTCTCCCCAATCTAAAACTTGTTTTCAGTCACTGAGGAAGCTTACCAGCACCCCACCTGAGGGGCAAAGCATAGCTGTTACATGACAGAGGAGGAGGAGAAGTATGAACTGCTTCCTCTTCACCCAGCACTGCACCTCTTCTCCCTCCTTATGTAAATCACTGATGCTCCTCAAAAAAAAATATTTATGAGTTCTCATTCGAATACTTCAGCTGATAAATTTAATATCGCATTCCCTGGGGTAAGCAAAAAATAAAATATTGCATTGGCCTTCGCACATGTGGAGATTATATTACTCTACAATGAAACCCAGCAAGCTGTACATTACAGTTTTTACCACAATCTCCTTGGTAGGAATGTTTCAAATACATTGCATATGTGTGAATACAATGTAAGCATACTGAAACGCTTTGAACGCTGCCATACATCAGGCACTCGAGGCAGCAGGGGGAAAAAACTGAACTGCCTTCACCTACCTTGGCTTGTAAGTCTGTAGTGTCCTTTGAATGCTTTGTTTGATACTGGTGATCTCTGGTCTCAATGGATGGTGCTACCTACAACATACAATGTGAAGTTCCCAACCAGTAACTACTTAAACCTGTCCCTCACATCTCTGTAGGTTTGCACCCTCTGCAAGTTTGTACCTTGTTCATTAAATACCTCTGTGAAAGCAAGCAGGCGAGAGTGCTTGCTCTGTGTGGCACGGCTCTAAGAAAAACAGATTAAAGGAGTCGCAGCTGTACAACAAAGTCCTTTGGTTTATGCAAACGCATTTCTACACACCGTAAAACTCCAAACATCTGACTGACTCGGGTTTTACAAGGCTACGATGCTGGAAAATACGCATAGAAATCGACAGCATTCAAAGGCATTAAAGAGTTTCATTCCACATTTGTTTCCTATGTCGCCAGCTTGCTGGGATCGCCGCAACACCTGCTCCTATAACTCCAGGCCAGGCCTGCTCCCTTTTCTTGGGCGCCGTTCTCTAGCTGTAGCGCGGGCGCCATCTGCTGCTTCCACAGGGAAGCGCTGCCGGCACCGACCCGCTGACCACAGCTAGCAGAGACCTGAGCCCCGCAGCCACCGACCCGGATCCGTCCGTTGGGGTGGTGGAGAGCCTGCGACCCTGTAGGGCCGTGAGACCGCTTCTGTGTGCGAGCCGCACAGCCCCAAACCGCCCAGCACGCCAGACAAACGCCAGCACAGGTCTCTGGTAGAATGCTCGGAAACACTGAATCATTTAGGTCAGAAAATATTTACCACGGAGAGCAAATATTTATCACAGCATGTTAAGGGCTGGAAGGGACCTCGAAAGATCATCTAGTCCAACAGCCTTAAGTCCCTTTGTAGTCAGTGAAGTGCATCTCAGACACCACGCTCTTCTCCATTCCCCTCAGTCGAGTTAATAACAAAATGAAAAGCTGTTTTAGCCTAAAAGCCTGTAAAACTTGCTTGCTGGCACAGGCTTAGCAGACTGAACTCAAAATTTGAGAATGTTAAGTCTATGGATTCCATCTTTTTCAAAAAATCCTCACCCACTACTACTCTGGAGGGTTTTTCTTCCATCACACATTTGTTATGCTGCATTCAGAGACATAAGGAATTAAGAGAACTTTACTGCTCCTAGAAGGTGAAAAAAGTGTTGTGGTACAGAAGGATGTTCAATGAAAAATAACTTTCAATCCTAGCAACACAGAGGGGCTCACCCAGGTACTGAGCTTGGTTTGTGTGATGGTTTGGGAGTTCCCCGCCCCCCCACGCTTTGTAAAATCACCCAGACTGCACTCAGCCAGCTGGAAGTTAAGGACTGAAGCTTTATTTACAGCTTAGCACAATATACAAGCAGATATATACAGGAATATTTACAGAAATATACAAGTTAAAGGTAATACAGAAACACACAACACCCCTCCCAGAAATCAGAGACCCCAGGAGGGGCTCCCAACCACCCTTCCACCTTCTCCCCATCCCTCTACCTTACCCCAAGGTTTGGCTAACATGCAAGGTGAGTTTGGAGGATCGGCCAGGGGAGTTAGAAGGAAAGTGGTTAGTGAGGTTACTCAGCAGAGAGAAGTCCAGAAGCTAGACAGCCTGAGAGTGTCTGTGCCTGAGTGTCTTTGTTTTGCATTCTTTTCTGATACATGTCAGCAAGCCTATGAGTGAAGTAGACATCAACATTGTTTTCCTTTCTCAGCCTATAATATAATTTTCGCCATTTAAATATTCCAATTAGCCTCAAACCAGCAGAGTTTGGATCCAAATTGCCTTTGTGAAGTTAACTACATAGAACAAATAACATCCAGGATGAAGCTTAAGAGAGGAGATAAAAACCAGTGTTTTCTGGTGTGCTTCTGTATACAAGAATTAGATACTAAAAATCATTAGCCAAACTCAATGGACAAAATCTTTTAAGTGTCCCTCAACTCAATTTAAAAAAGTGTATACTACCAAGTTATTTAAATTCTTTAGAAATCTCCAATAACTCAATGAAATAAGATCTTCAGCTAAGGTTCCTATGTACAGGAGTGAACTTCTGTAATTTCAACTATATTCAGAAACATTTGAACTAAAAACATCAATGTGTACACTTGTGTAAGCTTCACTCTATTAAAAGGCCACCCAAGGTCTTCGGGCCCACCTGTTAACCCAGCATCTCTGCATCCACCACTAAACCATGCTTGACAAGCAGAAACAGATTTGTCTTCACCCTCATCCCAAGGGGGATTATTTTCCCCTTCTACACTTGGGGAAATCATAATTCAAAGCTACATGCACCCATGCAAATAGACTAGCCAGTCTGAGACTCCTCTAAACTGTTTTTTTCCAGTGGAAAAACAAAACCCAAACAAAAAGCCTTTGATAGCTTTTCATGCTTAAACTAAAATGTCAATAGCCACAAATGTTTGTTGTACTTGCAGAAAAAGGTCACAGGCAAGTTGGTGCACCCAGAAAATGAAAGCAAACCATCAGCCCCACTTTGTGAAAATTTCTAAGTTACTTAAACTCTGCATAGGAACTCCATGACCAAGGCAAGTCAACGTCAACATTTCTAACCATGAAAACATAGTTGTCTCATTCTGGTTCTTTTTTATATACACAACAGCCTTCATCAAAGTAGAGTCTTGAATTATTTTTAGGGTCTGACAGTCTGCTTTGCCTTCACATTACATAAGAGAGCTGTAGAAACAGCACCATATGACTGCATGTTTACACGCCAAGAGGCTTGAACAGTGTAACACATGCAGCATCTTTCCCCTAACATTATCCTGAACTTTGTAATCTGCCTTTTGAAATAGCACATGCATGTGTATGTGTGCATGCAACTTCTCTCTTCCACTGACTTATGCCCCTTGACAGCCATCCTCCCACATGACCAGTGCTAAAGGATGAGTGTCAAGGGTTAGGGCTGGGCCAGCTACTGAATGAGGGACAAACACTCCCTTGAGATCGATTCCCAAAGGAAAAGGTAGACTTACAGATTGGAAAACTAAAACTCATCTAACAAATATAATAATGAAATGAAAAATAAGTATAGATGAACCCAATATTGAACCCAAACCCTCTTACAGCAATTACATCGCCATCACCACTGATACTGTGGACAGGTATCAGGAAAGTCCAGTATGGGACACATGGCAACTGAATTCTGGAAGTGTATTCAGAAACTCGTGTAACAGGATCAAAAGCAGGATCAACACAGTCCTCCTCACATACCCACCGCTGAAGACTGACTTTCGTGACCCCTCAACTTGATACACAATTTGATGTATATAGAATGGAATTCCTTGCTGGTCAGTTTAGGGTCAATTGTCCTGTCCACTCCTCCCTGCAGGTGTGGTGTTTCACTTTCTGCATTCCCAGCACAATACACAAGTCTTAGCAGCGACTTTGGTCTGCATACAAATGTTTGGTACTATGAGCACTGAGTGTGTCTGCCAGAAGCAGACACTGTCTGCAAAAACTGTTAATTTCAGAGAATACTTAGAAAAAACTGAGCTGAAAGGCAGAATCACAGAAGAGATACTTGTTCCAGCTCAAACCAGGACGATGCAAAACATACTTTGTCATGCACTTGATTATTGGCAAGGAGTCAATGGTGAGACGCACTTCATGAGGCTCAGTAGCAGATTCTCCTGTCTCACTGACTCTGCCTCTTGCTATTCCTGCTCATCCTCCACCTATTAAGTTACCCAGTCTGCCTTTTCCATTTTACATTCAATCCTCCTCTCTTGCCCATCATCTGGAAGTGCCCCATCTCCTTCCCTACTTTCCTGTTACGTATATCAAAACTATGAATGCAAACATTTGAACTTCCTAACGAAAAAGGTTTTAACAATTTAGCTGAGGTGTTTGGGTTTTTTGTTTGACTTCTAAAGTATCAGGTAAACTATCAAACACCTTATACTCAACAAGAGCCTCAGAAATAGCTACATTTCTGTAACCGAAGTTTAAAAATATTTGAGATGGATCCTCTACAACAATTTCTGAACATGGAAAATAAGCTTAGCAAAATTCTCAACAACATAGATCCTCTGGGAAGGGCTAGCTGACTATATTCACAACCATACTACCACCATCAGTAATGACATCACAGGATCACGGGGCTTGGAAGAGACCCAGAGATCAATGAGTCCAACCCCCCTGCCAGAGCAGGACCATACAATCTAGCTCAGGTCACAGAGGAACACATCCAGATAGGCCTTGAAAGTCTCCAGAGAAGGAGACTCCACAACCTCTCTGGGCAGCCTGTTCAAGTGCTCTGTGACCCTTACAGTAAAGAAGTTCCCCCTTGTGTTGAAGTGCAACCTCCTGTGCTGCAGCTCACATCCATTGCTCCTTGTCCTATCACTGGAAGCAAGTGAGCAGAGCCTGTGTCCCCTGCCTGTCCCGTTCCCCCTCCCCTCCCCCCAGCCCTCAGATATTTACAAACGTTTATTAAATCCCCTCTCAGTCTTCTCTTCTCCAGACTAAGCAGTTCCAGGTTCCTCAGCCTCTCCTCATAAGGCAGTGCTCCAGTCCGCTAATCATCCTTGTAGCCCTCCTCTAGACCTTCTCCAGCAGATCCTTGTCCCTCTTAAACTGGGGAGCCCAAAACTGAATGCAGTAATGATGGATTTTATCATAGGATACGAGGCAGCTCAGCAAAAGGCACTGCAATTCCATCAATGCTTCTTGACTAGAGCACCTGGCTAAAACCTTTTTCCCCTCCTCTCTTCTAAATAGATGCAAAAATTACTCATGGCTCATGGCCAATCTGCATTTTTAAGCATGTTTTCACACAACCACAAGAAGAAACACAGGTATTCCAATTAGCTTTAATTTGAAGAAGGCATTTACATAAGAATAAAGATCAGACAGAATGATGCTGTTCACAACAATCAGCAAAAGATCAAGACATTCTGGTCTTAAAGGGAGATGTTAAAAGCTGCCAGGCTCAGTTTAGAACAGATGGTTAGACAGCCATGAGGGAAAAGTCAGAACCAGCTGAGAGCTTGATCTGGATGTAAAACATATGCATTGAAGGAATGGAAAGGTGAAAGTTTCTGCAGAAACAGGAATTGGATTTATAGCTTTTAAAAAATACAGTAGTCTGCTAAACTACATGCACATAAAGCCATTTCTTGTAGATGTGTTGACAAACATTTGTGTTTGGCTCCTCTGAATAAAGCAAAGCTGAAGGGTGTTACTTGAATATTGTCCATTCAAATAACCAGATGGAAAAGCAAACACATACCATAGCTTATATTGACATACAAACACTTTTTTATATATGGGTATTTGTGGGTGTTTCATTTTTTTTTGGTGGCTTCTACAAACCATGACCTCTATTTCCTTAAGCATATACTCTAACCTAGAAATATTTNTAATACTTTTTTTTTTTGGACAGAATTTTTTGTTTTTGTTTGGTTTTTTTTTCTTCCCCCTCTTCCCTATTTCCCTTCCTAAACCTGTCTGCATTATGTTATCCAGCACACTACCTGCTAACAATACAATCAATACAAAAGGTTACTTAAGGGGCATGGCTATTTTGTGTCCTTAAAATATAAAGCTTATTTAAACAGGGATTTGAACTCTTCCACTGGGAAAAAAAAAAAAAAAAAATCTTAGTGCCACTTGGAGGGGGGAGACAAAAAATTAAAAAAGAGAAAACCTAAGCATACTGAAATTACAAATGTTTGGAGTATGGAAACAGGAAATTTGTTTTAATAAACATTTTTCTCCACATCAGCATAAAATATACTTTAGTTTCATAACTTTATTATAAAACTTTACAGGGCAGGAACTTGGCATGCCAGGCAGTGACCTAAATGCCTATTATTTCATTGTTTTTCTTAAAGAAAATCTGACTCCCTATGCATTGCAGAGTACTGACGTACAAACTCTACCGCTATGCTTCAAAGACTAAAATATCTCACAGACGCTAACTTCAGTCTTCCTTGCACTGACTGAGCTAGAGGTCTACTTGAAGGTAAAAAAATTGCTTACCTAAATAAAAGTGAATTTCAAATCTGTTTCCATTAGTCCATGTAACTCAGACTTTTGGAATTAAAAGGAGGAACCACAGTTGTCACTGGTGTCATGGTAGGCCTAAGCAGGCCAAAATAGGCTTGTACCTGTTCTGACTTGCCCAGACATGTTTTTCTGCTCTCCCTCCTTCTGTTTTAGGGAAAAGCAACCACAGGAAAGAAGAGAAAGAACTTGGAGCCACTGAGTCTGGGGACTGTGGCCTGCCCAGACTTATTTTGGACCCTGCAGTAAACAAGGTACACACAGTTGGAAGGCTGTGCTCTGCCCTAAAAAGGGTAAAGCAAGCCTATGGCTTCACCTAATATGGTCAAGCTTGGCTAACTGCCATTCTGATTGGCTATTCTGTGTCCAAAGGCCCATTAGTCTTGGGCTGTATCAACATAAAGGGTGATGAAGAGGGAGCACAACGTGTGCTTTGCCATTACAAAGTGTGTTTGCTATTATATGTGTGCTCTGCCATTGTATCCGTGCTCCTACTGCTTTATTGCATCTTGAGCTGTGTGGAACTCCAGCGACTAGGATCAGGCTCTAAATGCCTCCATGTGTTCAGCCTGCACAGCCAGTGTGACATTGTGCTGAGACTGCCCATGGCAAGACATCTTGGCTGCACCTGAAAGACTCCTGCCAAGATGGAAGTCCTGGAGATACACAGATCATCCATAGAGTCAGGACCAGGTCAGAGCTTGTCTGCCTCCTTTCTCCAGCACCCAGAAGCCTGGGGAAACTCCAAAGCCTCTAACAGCTACTGACAGCAACCCTGCCATGAGCTTTGGGTACTGTCAGACAGTATTTTTATGAGTAAATACTTAAAGCCTCTTGTAATCATTAATTGCCTTCTGCCATAAGCAGAAAGGAGCTCCTTGCATCCATCTAGTGGCTAAGCAGTGTATTGACCACAAGTGGTACATTAACTGCAAAGCCTTCTCTGCCAGTTCAATTGAGTTCAATTAATGATTTACTAGTTATTGCTAGATCCTGTTATTGCCTGTATATAGTTTCCATGACTGACACAAAGAAGCTATTATTAAATTGGTTCTAATATTAATAAACAATATTAATATTTTTTTAAAAAATATAATCAGTAATTAATTACCCTTCCACTACAAATGGCTAGAAATTCAGGTACAGTGGTTCACTTCCATTGAAGATATGATCATTTAGAACAGGTCAGCTACATGAAGCAGTTAATGAGGATTCATAGCTTTTTTTGCAGGTGAACTTTAATTGAAAAATAATGCCAATGAGTAAGAAAACTAATGATTGTACACACATTCTTATGTACAACAGTGTACAACCACTCCATCTGTTAAAAAGCCTCAAAAATAAACATTTGCTTGCTTGCCAATGGCTGAAAAAAGTATTCCTGTTTTAACTATCTAAAATGACTGAGAAAAATTGACTTTACTTTCATTTCCTTCAGGCTATACAGATCAAACAACAACTGTGTTCAGCCAACATCCAGTACCTGGTTCAATGGCCAAACAAAAATTCATACTGAGGCTTCACATTCCAAACATTATCTTCAAAGGCAAAGACAAGGCTGATAAAGAAGGAACTCCAAACACTTGTTTGTGTCACTGGATTAGAGACCCTCTAGGAAAGAGAGCATGTTGTAAGGACATTTGTACCAGCATTAGTAGAATCATGGAATTGTTTCATTTGGAAAAAACCTCTAGGATAGAGCCCAACCATCAACCTAGAGACCACCATGGCCATTAAGTCATGTCCCAAATTGCCATGTCTATGCATTTCTTTAACACCTCCAGGGACAGTGACTCCACCACGTGTGGGCAACCTGTTCCAATGCCTGACCACTCTTTCCATAGATTTTTCCCCAATATGCAATCTAAACCTCCCCTGGCACAATCTGAGGCCATTTCATCTTGCTCCATCACCTGACACTGTGGAGAAGAGACTGACCCCCACCTCACTAAAACATTTCAGGTGGTTGTAGAGAACAATGAGGTCTCCCTTCAGTCTCCTCTTTCTTAATACTAAACAACCCCAGTTCCCTCAATTACTCTTCCTGACTTGCTTTCTAGGCCCTTTAACTTTGTTGTCCATGTTTGAACATGGTCCAGCACCTCAACATCCTTCTTGCAGTGAGGGGCCCAAAACCAACTGCAGTACTCAAGATGCAGCCTCTCCAGTGCCAAATATGGGGGCACCACCACTTCCCCTATTCCTGCTGTAAAAAACACAAAAAGGGGACAGACTAGCACCTAGGATACACAGATTCTGTAGCTTTGGAGAATCAGAAGTATTAGTGAGGAAATGACTTGAGACTCATGCTTATTTGCAACAGAAAACATTATGTGTGTTTCAATACTGTGAGATTAGTTCACACCCTCCATAAAGTATGTGCACATTAAATGAGAGTGGATACACTTTTCCTTTGGCAAAGAAAGCAAACTAAATAGTGGTCTCCAAAGTAACAGCTAGAGCCCTCGGAAGTGCCTGTGCAGCATGATGATTTGCTGCTGCCAAGCCCTGATACCCTGACAATTGTACTACTCTAAAAAAACAGTATCAGCATATTACAATGGGAGAGCCCAAAGTGAAGGAGCTGTCCTGCTAAGACATTAAATTCAAGCAAGCAGTCAGGCTTCCACTACACATTACCAGCATACATCTTTTTTAACCAGAATTAGAGTGAAGTTAAGCATGGAGTAGAACTGCCATTATCTCAGACTCCAAGGAATTTAAACAGTAAAAGAGACCATGTCATGGGAAAGAGTGGAGGGCAAGAAGCGGTGATGCTGTCCAGATGCTCAAGCTTTTATTACCTAAGACAAAACACAGAAGACACAGAAAAGCAGTACTAGCCAAGACTACTAGGACATACTGCACAAATGACTCCAAAACAAAATGAGTTTAACTGTTCTCAGGACATTAATTTGTAATGTCACATAGGATATTCTTCCAGCAGTGTCTGAAAAGCTTTCATAATGACTTTTCAGCATTTCTTTAAAACACTTTGTTAAAAGTTTTTCACTTCACAAAGAGAAATTCAGGCCTGGAAAGGTCTACCAATCCACACAAAACCACCAAAGGCTGCTATTTTAGTCCACAGAAATAAATTTGTTCTGCTGCTTCTGCCAACCAAAAGCCACAAAACATATCACTGAGCAAACCATTCTGCATTATCCCTGTTTCACACAAAGGAAACCCTGTAAGGGACATTAAGAATGATCAGTAAGAGGAAAAGCCAGGGTCAGTCCTGGAACTCCTAAGTCTCCAATTCCCAGTTCCATGTTTAATGCTGTCTAACCACATCCTTTCAAGGGACAGGTAATGGGTACCTTTAGGGTGATGTCTACAGATGGCTTTGATTTAAAGTAATCCAAAGTTTGCTCCTCTGAAACCTGATCTGAAATCCTACAAGAAACAATGTCTTCTACAGCAAAACAAAAAGACTGCCTATGAAGAAAGTGAGGAAACTGGGGCTTTTATGTAGAGGTCTGAGAAGCATACATCAAAATTTCTTCAGCTCATTTGAATAAAGTAACTTTTACAAAAGATGAAACAAAAAGATGTCTTTTAGCTCAGGAAGTTTTTGAAAACAAACCAAGCATTAGGGCTAATCTATTGAGTCCTAATCAGTTCTCCAGTACTGAGTCTGTATAGGTTCTAAGGACACTTCCAGGAAATTAAGCATTACAGGAAGCTTAACAGTAATTAAGCGAAAACGTATAACCTAGCTACTGCTGAAGTATCAATTCCAATGTTCCGCTATATAAATGAAACAGAAACCATTGTTATTTTTTCACACTGAAAATAAAGCTGAAATGTGTTGAAGGATATCCTGTAAAGTTGAATATAGTTGGGAGTATGCTGGACTCCTAAATTGTTTACAGGCTTTAAATATGTAGAACTCCTTAGACCTACTTACACTACAAGCAAGACTAGTATCTTGACTGAACAGAGGAATTGGCAAGACTAGTAATTCTTGAGTTGTACACAACTATAGTGTGCACGTTCCCCATAGATAGCTTAAACCCCCTCAAAACTAAAAGGAACTTGCTAGGAGGAATTTCACTGCTTGTCAGAAGTGAAAGAGTATACAAACTCAAAATTCATTATACCAGGCTCCTCCACCAGTTTTAGTGTGACTGAAATTGGTGTTGTAATATTCCAGCCTAGCCAAATGGATGTCATCTTAATCTTAATACTGTAGGCTGTGAATGCTCACATAGCATCTTTCTTCACCCAGATAGCCAGCACAGGCTATTTCTCTAGTGCTGTATTTGAATAGAAAATTCAGTGCTCTAGCAGTGCAGCATACTACTTTCAATCTGCTTTCTTCTTAAGTATTGAGGGAAGCACAAAGGGGAGTAACTGAAGTTATCAAATACACCAGGTGAAAAGCCTTCCACACCCTCTACAAGGATGAAGTAGTAAGAGTCAGGTAACCAATTATATTAAAGCATCAGATTATCTTTATTTTCACTCATCCTTTTCTGCACCAGTTCCTTTTCCTTTCACTTTAGGACCATACTCTCAGAACTGGGCACAAACATTTCTTCTGTTGTTTCCTTCCTGTATTTCCCCCAAATAGCAAACAATAAAATAGTCTTCTCAAACTTCAGTATGTTTTATATCACAAGAGAACCACCATTTAGGCTTATGAGAAAAGCAATTTTCGATGTTTATCAAGGCGGGTTTGGGCGTGGCACTTGGTGCCATGGTCTAGTCTTGAGGTCTGTGGTAATGGGTTGGACTTGATGATCTTTGAGGTCTCTTCCAACCTTGGTGATACTGTGATACTGTAAACGCTAAATACAGGACAAACAATTAAAAAATAAATTTAAAAAAAAAATTGAAGGTCTGTTTAGTTTTCCCATGCTAAAGCAACCAAAATTTTACCAAACAGCCCTTAACCTTAAGCAGGTTAACTTCCCATGACTATAAACATCCAGAAAGCAAGTATTTATCACAGAATGTTAGGGGCTGGAAGGGACCTCGAAAGATCTAGTCCGACAGCCTTCACTTGTAGGCAGTGAAGTGTATCTCAAAGACCATGCTCTTCTCCATTCCCTTCAGTTGTGTTTTAGCCTAAAAGCCTGTAAAACTTGCTTGCTGGCACAGGCTTAGCAGANTCAAAGACCATGCTCTTCTCCATTCCCTTCAGTTGTGTTTTAGCCTAAAAGCCTGTAAAACTTGTTTGCTGGCACAGGCTTAGCAGACTGAACTCAGAATTTGAGAGTCTATGGATTTCATCTTTTTAAAAAAAACCTCACCCACTTCTACTCTGGAGGTTTATCATCACATGTTTTATGCTGCATTCAGAGACACAAGGAACTAAAGAGAACTTTACTGCTCCTAGCAGGTAAAAGTTATGGTACAGAAGGATGTTCAATGAAAAATAACTTTCAATCCTATCAACACAGAGGGAATCACTCAGGTACTGAGCCTGTTTTGGATCCAAATTGCCTTTAAGTTAACTACGCAGAAGTATGGTGTGTTTCTGTATCCAAGAATTAGATACTAAAAGTCATTAGCCAAACTCAATGGACAAAATCTTTTAAGTGTCCCTCAACTCAGTTTAAAAAAGGGGTATACTACCCAATTATTTCAGTTGTTTAGAAATCTCCAATCAATGACTTAATGAAATAAATCTCCAGCTAAGGTTCCTACGTACAGGAGCGAACTTCTGTGACTTCAACTATATTCAGAAACATTCAAACTAAAAACATTAACATGAGTGCATTTTTGTAAGCTTCCCTCTATTTACAACAGCAGCTGTACATTAACTGAAGTGTTACTTCAGTTAAATATGTTAATATATGTGCTGAACATATACTTAGCACAAGGGTACATTTGTAAACAGACCTGGAGCAGGTAACTCTGAAGTACACCTGAAAATGTTACTACAGGAACCTCTTAATGATCCAAGTCACCCAGCCCCAGCTACTAGAAAGCTGTGACAGGGCCAAAACCAAGAGCCACAAAGAATTTATTAAAAAAAAATTCATAATTTCGCATTAAAGAAGAGGTTACAATGAAAATTCTGAAGATACACATTCCACTCTTCAGTCAGGTGTGCAGCTCCATATATTCACATTTATGTCCCATTATCAGCATAATGGAACAATTCCTTATGAGTCCAGTTAGAGCTGCTCAGCAGAGACAAAAAACAACTTGGGAGAGAAAAAAGGTTATCTTAAAACTCCAGTCTGAATCCAACCTCATTTCCAAAAGGCAAAAACCTGATAAAAATACAAGTTCTGTAAATCATCCAAATACTATGGAAACAAGGCAACACAGCAAGCCTTGAGCAGTGAACTACTTGGCTAATTTTACTATTAAGACCTCCTACAGAATCAGACATACAAGTACATGACAATACTTATAAGAAGTTAATTCCACCCACAATTTGCTTCAGAATTAAAGAGGGGGGAAACAAAATTTGCAAACACATCACACATCTTGGGTCAAGTAAGGTCCCTGAATTAAGAGCATTAAAAAAAATTCCTGCGACATCTCAGAAGAGTTGGGTAACGGTTAAGGCTTTTCTCCTCATTTGGTTCAGCAGAGGGAGCCAAATTTTCATCACAGATGCTGCAGTACTTCAGACTTCCCTAAGTTTACTCAATTCCTGGAGCAGTACAGCACAGGTAGCGATCCACTATCGGCATTTTTACAAGTGAGAAGCAGTGGAAAGTTCCCTAAGCCATTAACCTCTAGAGGAAAGAGAAGCACACTAGAAAAGGAATAGCAGGGACTCGATCTTTTTAATCAAACTAAGAGAATTGAAGCACTATACCAAGATCTGCAAAGTCCATCTTCTGGTGTTAACTACTGCAACTCAAAAGATAAGTCCACAGATACCCACCCATTAATCACACACACACTAGTCAGGTTCAAATTTTATTTTCCATTCATTTCTTGCACTTGAAGTACTCTTCGATGACATCTTTGGCCTGAGATTCCTTGCCATAGTCCTGTAACACAAAGAAGCCCATTAATAACATACAGATCCTTTTGAAATTTTACAACCTCCTTTTAAAAGGAATACAGATTGCGGCACTTTTTCCTCTGCCAGCTGCTTTCCCTTTATTGACTAATAAAAGACTATTTCAAGTAAGGACTATTCTATTTCTTTCAAGTGTTAGCACCTACTAGTACAGATCCAAGCAAAATTTACTTGGCTTGCTTTAAGCAGAAGTGAAAAGTATGTAGCTAAAGGAGCAAAGGTTTGAATAAACGCATGCAGAAGGCATTAGTCTTTTTTGTGAGCATGTAGCCATCTCTTGGGACCTCAAAGACAACAGTGACTTCAAGGCTCGTACTGTGGCTTTACTTTACCAGCATCATTTTAAAATATGCTCCGCAAAACATTTTTAGGTTCAGCAGATACATTGAACTGGCATTTTTCTGTTACAAAGCAAGACTTCACCTCTTCTAGTTAAAAGGTCCTTCCTTACTAGCAAGCAGGCACAGATGCTTTACAGACAACTGCTAACTCACAAAATTCATCTAAGTATTTTAAATAAACATGAAAGGGAACACGACAAAAACTGTTTAATTTTGCTATTGATGGAAAGCAACTGTTTAAAAAGAGTAATCTAAGAGCTCTGTTTAACAGTGCTTTATCTAAAGCAACCTTATCTTTGCTGCTTGTTTTCAGAAGAAAAAGTTATAATTAGCATCTTACTTTGACAACCACACAACTGCAGCCCACAACTTTGCGAGGTTTTCCTTCTCTGTCGATCTTGCAGAGACCTACCCATTCGCCCAGCTTCTTGTTGTCATCAACCTGTGTAAAACATCAGATCATATTAGAACTAGCCACCCATAACACAACTGGGTTCATCAAAAACTGCTGTACTCAGATGATTTGGGTAACGGATGGCTGCTTTCCTCACAAGTATCAGAAGAGGGAGCCAAAGTATCATCATTGTACAGCTTGAAGTATTTTCATTTTAGTAAGTCACAGTGAGACACTCTGTGCTCCATCACTTGCAGCATTAATTCTAGTTCTTAATATGCAAGATGTAAACATCCATTTTAAGGTCAGTTTGATACATATAATAAACCATATACAGAATTATAGCACAGTATTTCAACGGTTCAGCTTTCTGTATGCTAAAACAAGTGGCTTACACTGCAACCTGGGCAACTGTTCAAAACTTGTGTCTGAAGTTCCAATGCTTACCTTTATTAAGTTGATCTGATGCTCTGCACAAAGTGCTTCAACTAATTTTACATATGTGGGTTCATCACAATTTGAAGCCAGAACACAAAGATGGGCTTGGCGTCTAAAACAAACATGAAAACCAACAAATATAACTTCAGGTCCTGCTGCTTAAATAATTTTTATAACCAAAACCATGCAGAACAAAATTCAGTGAGCGCATTTCTAGATAAATACTCTTGAAGTTCCATTTTTGGTTCTGAGACACCATATGCTTTTGCAATACTAAATATACTTCTGATATGACCTGCTACTATGTTTTTCATAATGCATAACAAAATATTCATACATCGTTAGCTTTATTACCAGCTTTAGAAGCTTCTAGAAAACCCACTAAATTCTCAGGCATTGGGAAAAAGTGCAATGATTGGATAAAAGCCAGATCCTATAAAGAACCAGTATCACTATTAGAAAGCAACCGAGTTAAAAGTTGCTTTTTACAACAATTTAACATTAGAATTATAAAAAGCTTGAATTTCCATGTCAAGCTGTTACAAGCTCTTCAGAACAGTTTTTTCTACTTACGTTCAAAGAAGCTGTTATGACAGGGTCCCAATTCTAATTAGGATCTTTGTATACTGTGGTACAATGTTAATACCAAAGGGATACCTGACAACAAAGAGAGCTGTATAGGTTTTCTATGTTTAACCTAACGTAATTTGACCACTGCAAAGTCAGTTTTCCCTACGGTTTTCTTCATCATGAGTTTCACCCAAATGATTCAGAACATTTCCAAGCAAGAGGCACCACACAAATGTATATAAACCTTATGTAAACATCATCCTCTGTAATACACAGCACATGAAATTACTGAAGTCAAAAAGAACCCTCACAAACTAGGTACCAGTCACTCAAGTTGTATCTCTCTCCCATTCTTTGGTACCTTAAGTGGTTTTTTTTGCATACAGGTTTGTCAGACTGTTGTTTTCACTCATACGATGAGTGAAGGGGTATCCGACAAATTGTTTTAAGTCATCACCCAAACACTGCAGCATTGCATTTAAGCACTGGCTGTCCTTGGAAGCACATGCTTGTATTACCCAACTTTTAGGTTGTAAAAGACCTTTAAGGTTATGAAGTCCATCACTGCCCTAGCACAGGTGTATAGATACATATACTAGATGTTTACATAGACACACACATGCAGTACTTCACTCTCACCAGAAACTCGATCTTATTACGGTGGTTTGCACACGTATGGCAAGTGTGATACTGATCCAATATAGTACCAAAGCAACTATTCACTGCTGCAACACAAAACTCGACCCTTTCTGAGAAGGGTTTATAACTTCTTAAAATATACATGTTCACAAGCCTTAGATTTCCACAGCTAAATATCGTAAGTGCCATTTCATTTTCTTCACAAAACCAGTCTGTGTGAAAATTAAGGGGCAGTGGAGTCACAAAAAGATAGAACCTAACACACTAGATACTGTCATTCTTAAATCACTTGAGTTTAGCATTTGTACTTTAAGAACAAAGCTTAAGGTCCCAAAATAGAGACAGAAAATGGCAAAAAAAATCACTGTCATAAAATCATCGTCTTGCAGAAACGTTCAAATAAACAGCTGGAACAAATGACTACTGTATGTGTTCTCATCACAACCTACCTCAACCAGTTTTGCTATTCATTAGATAAAACAGGAAAGTAACACTTACTTGTCCAAGGCTTTGGCTGCTTCACGTATACCACGAGCAAGGCCATCATGGATAAGTGCGGTCTTCAGCACTTCTTGCAGGGCGGTGTTAACATCCATTACACCTCCAGCAGTAATGCTAAAGAAAGACAAATATTGCTGATTGTGCCAACAATTTGCAGTAAGAAGCAAAACTTCCCGTCGCCTGCAAATATCCCATCGGTCATGAAATAAATGAAGAAAAGCCCGAACAGAAAAAGAGCTTTAGAAAGACGGATCTGAAAGGCAGTAGGAAGTGAAATGCTGCCTGGTGAACCAGCCAGTTAGGCTTCTCCACAGAGAACGGGGAGAAAAGTCGTGCAGAACGGGGGAAAAGTCGTGCACAGAGCAGCCAGGCACAACCACGCGGCAGTACCATGGCGGGGCCTGGCCCTGCGCAGACAGCGCGCGGCCACAGCTTTAAACCCGACACAAAACGGAGCTGCTAAGTGAGACGGAGGCCCTCAGCCCGCCACCCTCAACGGCCCCAGACCCGCTCACCCTTCCTCGGCCATGGCTCTCGGTGGGTGCTGTTCCCGCCCGGCTTCCTGCTGCAAATACAGACACAAGCCGCCCCGGTGAGTGGTGCCGGGCGCCCCGGGGCCCCCGCCCGGCCCGCTCCTGCCGCGATGCCCCGCCAAAGACGGGGATTCAGCTCGGCAGGCCCCGGCGCCATCACTGCTACTCACCCCGCACCACCGCGAGCCGCACAAGAAAGAGAAGGCGGAAGTTCCGTCTCACGTTCTTATAGCAGGCGAGGACCCCATCCTGCGGGGGCTCGGAGGCTGTCCACCGCGCTGCCTGATCCGCCACTCCGCCGCCCGCGGCCAACCCCTCGTAACTATAGAGATCGCAGCGGCGAGGCCTCCAGGCGGGAGGTTCGTCATCTTTTCTAGGGCTTGTTGCTGCTAAAATGGTCTGGCTTCGAACGGCTCCGTTCCTGGAAACCTGGAGGAAGACGGTGCACAAAGCTGAAATCTCTGGCGGCTTTCAGGGTTGGTTGCAGCACTTGGCTGTAACTCGGAATCTGAAAAAGTGCAACTGCGTATTCCCGTTCCTGTCAGGTTCTCACGCACGCACAAGTGATCGTGCTGACTGTGTGCACCATAGCCACCACATTTCAAACACGCTGCTTACTCAGGTGCTGTCAGCCGGGCATAGGACTATGTCCGTCCTGTCTGAGACGTGATTATTTGATTACTGGCTGGTCTATGTATTGCTATCTTTGTAAACAAGTACGTAGTGACAATATAACAAAACCAGTGAAATACTGATAGCCAATGCTTATGGCTAACGCTGACACCAACGCTGTCAGTCACCTTTTCTACCATATGTCCTTCTTTGCTCTTCCTGATACTGTAAAGTGCCAGGCTGTAAGCTAAAGCCAGGAGACATTATCCATACAGTGACTTCTCAGGGCTGATGAAGGCAGGGGAAGACAAAGTAGAAACCACTCAGCTAACTCAAAGCCAGCCACAGACCGCAAGCTCAAGCAATACCTTTCTGAGTCTGTATGGGGGAAAGGTCTGGCTGGGGAGCTGTAGCTGCAGCACTCCCAGGCTCCATCTACATCTCCTGGCTAATGCCCGCTGAGGCAGTCAGGTATATACCTTTAATATTACACATGTGTAGAGGAGGCAGAAGCTAATCAGAGCCTTCTGAAAAACAGCTATGGAGGCAGAAGCGGAGAACTTCCTGCACTCTGAGCTACCAAGGGCAAAGCCAGCAGAATGACACTGCCTGGTTCTTATGCCAACAGCCTCCAAGGTGCCTATGACCATCTCCAACTTCTACCATATATTGCTTGAAACTCTGAATTGCAGCCCCAGTTGCAGCACTCCAGTGGGTTGCAACCACTGCAAACCCAAGACAGGTATTCTTATTTAACAGCTCCCATGGGACTTTTGTCTGTGACTTCTCCCCTCCTTCCTCTACATGAAGTCAGAATGTACAGTTTCCTTCATACTGCTTAGACCCCAGAAAGCACACGAGCACATACACAAATTATAATGCTCACCTTCTTCTCAGAGAGAATGGTCTTCCCTATAACTACCACAATCTTATGCCCCTTAAAAAAAAAAATCTTAAAGACACCTCATCTGTAGAGGCAGTTTTGTACTGAGTGGAACAATACACCATTAGCTCCCTTAAGGTCACCACAGGATAACAAGAAATTTGCAGCTGGCCAGAATCCCAGGCCAGCCATGGACTTGGAGGCTATTAGCAGTTCTCAGTCAGCCAGGACAGTTGACTGGAGGTGGCTCACAGGTGTATCCCTTACTGTGAGCATCACACAGTATAAAGGGGGAAGTTTGCTAAGGAGAGGTGTATTGCCTCATAGTTTCCTGCTTGGGCTTCTATTTACTCTGTTTCTCTTCCAGCTCTTGAGGCCTGTCTGTTGTGACTACTGCACTTTCTTTTGTGCTGAGTATAACTTTATAATCTTGTATTTACATTTGTGTTAGTTTGGCTATTTCATGAAATCAAATTTTCATTTTAACTTCCTGGTCTTCTTTTCCTGATTTTCTCTGATGGAGAAAGGTCATCGGGTGATAGAGCAACTGCTGTAGTTTATAGCCTCAGGTACAGGCTAAAACCAGGCACCACCACAGGGTACATCAGTATTGCTGAATAAGTGCAATCTATATTCTCTCCAGGAGATGGAAGTATGCACATCTGAAAGATTTGTATTACAGCAAAAGTGTTAATGATTACAATTTACAGTCTAGAAGTAGAATACTGCAAGAAAACAAAGCTGCATTAAGATAAAAAGTTACGTATGGGACGTTTGTGTTGGCACTGTACTCGAAGTGTCAGGAGTTAGTGTACATATTTGTGTGTAATAACTGATGGGAGCTTGAGGTTCTGTTTCAAAGTCCACTCCACTGCAAAGTGTGTAACTGTGCGCATGCTGCTGGCACTACTCCACCTGCTCCACTTTTCTGCCTGGATTCCTAAAAGGAGTTGCTACTTTCTTAGCCTCTGTATTTTCTCATGGAGTTAAGCTGTCCATTCAGCATCCGAGAGTTTAAATGCTGGCATATAGCCATGGGCCGTGACACATTTAAGCCAAGGATAACACTCTTGTGCTGAGAATACTTCTAGTATACTCGAGGGGATGTGAGTGGGATAACAAACACAGTGGGAGAAAACTGGGAGCCTGCCTGGGTTCTAGAGAGCTGAAGTGGAGACAGTGTACTGGCCTGGTATTTAACTGAGTGGTTACCCCCTTTAGAGGAACTTGATCCTCTCAAGACTTTTTTATATTATAAACAGCATCACATGCTGTCCATAAACTTGTTTTTGGAGAGAAGAGTAACCACAAGGTGATGTCCCATGACATTCTCACCAGCCTGCTGTTCTGGGTAATTCATTCAAACTCACCATATTCTTACAGAAGTTTTACAGTCTTTGGGTAGTTATAGCTACTACCCTCTGTGCTTTCCATCAATTCCTTAACTGCTGCTGTCTCACCTTTTTGTGCTGGCGGTTTTTCTTTTTTCCCTCTGTGATCAAAATGTCAAATGAACTTAAGTACTTCTTTAGAGGAGCAATACTGCAGTCAGGATATTGTGCTTCACCCTGTCTTAGTCATTCTCTTCTTATTCTTTTTCACTTTCTTTGTCTGTTTCTTGCTGTAGGAACCTTTACTTTCAGCCTGTGCTCACTCTGGCAACCTGTTCCTGTCTTGTCTTCAAATTTCCAGACTCCAGCTATATCTTAAGTGCTATGTAAGCTGTGGAGATTTGGGAATTGAGGAATGAGTAATTCAGTGGCATGGTATGGTGAAATAGGAGTTAGGCAGATGGAAGTGTCAGATATTGCAAACTCCCAGGAGAGGTTTATGACAGTGCTAAATGCTGAACAATTGGTTCTAAATTTCAGTTCTCTAAGGACTGTTCAGAACTGATTTCCCTCTGACATTTGTCTCTAGAAATAGAAAGCACAGGCATGTGCTACACTTGTATTTCTAATGTCACAAGACAGAATCATCTCATTTTCATTCCAAAACAGATACGATTTCTCAGCTCTGTGGAATGTGGAAGCTCTGTGGAAGCCTTCTTGCAAGTAGCACTACTTCACATTTTGTCCTAAACAATTATCTTAGTAGTTTCCTGGTCACACAGTTCAGAAAAAGGTTCTGCAGCATAAGGATTTTTTGTAGAGGGCAAACTTCTGCTTATTTTATTTTACCCTTCCATGTAAGTTTTGTTTGCCAGATCAGAGGGGAGAGATGTGTATTTCCAAGTCCCTCCAGGTAAGGGTTCAGAACAGCCAAACCATGTACTGCTGCCTAGAAGTGCAAGAGATGTCTGTTTCAAGTGCCTAGAAAAAGAATGGTGAGACCATCCTGGGGGCTCAGGAGGGCAAATTATGGCATTGCAATACCAATATGAAAAGAAGAAAGCTTCCCATGGTAACCGAACAAAACATTTTTGTTGCCTTCAACAGATTCTGCACTAGACTCTGAAAGGATGTGTTTATCATGTGGTTGCATGAGACCCACTTTAGCTCTTTTCAAATACTTGTGTGCAGCCATTATGACTTCTGGCAAAAGAAATAATAGTATGATGCAAATAAGCAGTAGGTTAGTGATTTCTAGAAGGTAATGCAAAAAAGTATTTTCAAGATCTCTACAAATATAGAGAACAATAACATGGGATATGTGTTTCCACATGCACAGAGCATTTCATAATGTCCTGGATGTTCACAAAGGAAGCTGCCTTTAAAGCATTTTTCTTAAAGTTTTTTTTTAATTTGTGGACATAAGTAATGGATATAGGCTTCATCTGTAATATTTATAGAGGGACTGAATTCTCCAAGGCTTGAATTCTACATGACTTGGGATTTGAAAGGTGCTTCATTATTTTTTTCCCCAGAATTATTGCAGACATGATGTAAGCAAGAAAAGCTTCTACGCTTTCAAAAAACAACAAACAGCAACAAAAAGAAACTATTAGAGACACTGTAGCCAGCAGGTCAAGTGATGTGATTCTCCCTCTCTACAGTGCTCTGGTGAGACTCCACCTCCCTGCATCCAGTTCTGGAGCCCCTGTTACAAGAAGGATATGAACACGCTGGAGTGTGTCCAGGGAAGGGCCACGAGGATGATCAGAGGGCTGGAGCACCTCTCCTATGGAGAGGCGGAGAGCGTTGGGGCTGGTCAGTCTGGAGAGAAGGTGGCTCCGATTGTGGCCTTCCAGTATCTTAAGTGGGCCTATAAGAAACTGGTGAGGGATTTTTGAGGTTGTCTGGTAGTGATAGGACTAGGGGGAATGGAGCAAAACTGAACGTGGGTAGATTCAGATTGAATGTTAGGAGGAATTTCTTCAACATGAGGGTGGTGAGACACTGGAACTGGATGCTGAGGGAGGTGGTGGAAGCCTCATCTCTGGAGGTTTTTAAGGCCAGGCTGGATGGGGCTCTGAGCAACCTGATCTAGTGTGAGTTGGCCCTGCCCACAGCAGGGAGATTGGAGCAAGATGATCCTTGGGGGTCCTTCTAGCCCTGACAAGTCTCTGATAACTCTGTAATTCTACAATATATCACTGTAAGAAGAACATGGAAGTGCTGTAGCATGTCCAGAGAAGGGCAGTGAGGCTCGTGAAGGGCCTACAGCACAAGTCCTGCTGATAACGTTCAGTAAAAGTGACTAGTTTGTTAGCCTTTGTTTCTTTGAGGTAACACAGAACACAGCTGGAGAAAGAGACTCTCTCTGTAGGCTTCAGATAAAGAGATGATGAATCCTGGAAGGAAAAGGTAATAAATTTTAAAGTCAGCAGTTTTATTGAAGATAAGAAAGCTTCTAAACAATTAAGACTCTCACTAATGAGTCCACACCTCTGAGCGTGCATAAACCTCAGGGGCAACTAGCGAACAGACTGATGAAGAAGATTGGAGCATCAGAGGGGGAGGAAGTCAGGGGGATTCTTCTTGAACACCCTTCCCCAAAATTCATCAGATGATGGGAATGTGTGTGTGTGAGATATATTTGCATATATTAGCATAAGCTCTGAAAAGTTGATGAATACGTTAATTCCTGGAAATGTAGTGAATATGCATAGAATGCTGACACATATTCTGTCAGATGCTCCATCAGGTGCTCAGGTGGGCAGAATGATGTCCTTTGTGCCTAGCCATAACAAAAATCAGTGTTGGGGAGTTTACTTGCTGGTATGGTAACACTGTGAGGAGCATCTGCGGGAGCTGGGGTTGTTTGGTCCAGAGAAGAGGAGGCTGAGAGGAGACCTTATTGCTCTCTATAACTATCTGAAGGGAGGTTGGAATGAGATGGGGAACAGCCTCTTCTCCATGGTGGCAAGCAGCAGGACTGTAGGAAATGGTTACAAACTGCGCCAGGGGAGGCTTAGGCTGGAAATTAGCAAATATTCTTTACTGAAAGGCTTATCAAACACTGGAATGTTCTGCCCAGGGCAGTAGTGGAGCCGCCATCCCTGGAGCTGTATCCCTGGAGCTGTGGCCCTGGTGTTTGGGGACATGGTTTAGTGTTGACTTTGAAGTGGTGGGTTGAAGATTGAACTAGATGATCTTCAAGATCTCTTCCAACAAAATATATTCCGTGACTCTGTGATTTTTGCTAGACTTAAGCTGTAGTGACAGACTGGTAACAAGTCCTGGTTCAGAGGTGAACAAGTTTGTAGCTATTGAAAAACAGGGCAGATCTTGCCTGACAAATTTAGTGGCTTTTTACGATGAAGTCATAGCGACAGTGGACAAGGGAAGGGCAACTGATGTCATCTACCTAGACCTGAGTAAGGCATTTGACTCTGTCCCACATGACATCCTGGTCACCAAGATGGAAAAACATGGACTTGATGGGTGGACCACTCACTGGATAAGGAATTGGCTGGATGGTCGCACGCAGAGAGTGGTGATCAAGGGCACAATGTCCACTTGGAGACCAGTGACAAGTGGCGTCCCTCAGGGGTCAGTGCTGGCACCAGTGCTGTTTAACATCTTTGTCAGTGACATGGACAGAGGAATTGAGTGCACCCTCAGCAAGTTTGCAGATGGCACCAAGCTGTGTGGCAGAGTCGAGTCNGGCAGAGGTTGCCCAGGGAGGTTGTGGCTGCTCCCTCCCTGGAGGTGTTCAAGGCCAGGTTAGACGAGGCCTTGAGTGACCTGTGCTAGTGGAAGGTGTCCTTGCCTATGGCAGGGGGTTGGAACTAGATGATCCTTGAGGTCCCTTCCAACCTTACCATTTTACGATTCTATGGACATATGAATAATTAACAAACATGCTCCATCAATGAATTTCTTCTGATAATGAGGAGCTGCGCATAAATAAACTGTATACTTGCAGAGGGAGTTCACACCCTGGTTTTGCTGTTGGAGTTAACAATTCATGCTGATAGCAGTGCGTTACTACTACTTCTCACACTTCAACCTACTGCATGTGTGGACTTGGAGGAGCTTTGAGTCATCACTCTGGATTACTCATCACTCTCATGCAATTATTTATGAGGAAGACTAGGTTTTTAAAGTAGTTGGAATCTCCTGAGTCTATACTCAAAAGAGCAAGTAGTTAGAGAGAAAACTATTTCACCTCCTGAATATAACTGACTATCCTTGCCACAAAATGAAAGCTTTATTTTCTTTTCCTGTTTTTAATCTTTTGCTGTAAGTTTCTCTAATTCACTCTGTGTGTCTTGTGTTGCATATATCACTTTTCTTATCCTTTTGCAGACTTGCGATGACTTGCAAGTTTCCTAGTCTTGTGATAAAAGCACTTGTGCCTTTTCGAGTCATATAGAGTGTGGGATTCTAAAGTTAGGTACATGGTACCATTTGCTCTGAAATGTCCTAATTACACATCTCAGTATTATAGCTGGTGACTAGATGGAACACTAAGGGCCTCATTAAAGTAGTGCTTTGAAGAAATATTTTACTGTCTTTCCCTTCAAGCAGTATTTTATTAAATGTTGAAGAAGTCCTCAGGTCACGCCTCATCTTTCTCACTTTCCTCCCCTCCAGACAGGAATTTGTGCCAAGTGAATTGGATATATGACTTCTTCTTCACCAGCCTGAACTTACTCCTGGTCAGTTTATAGTTATTGATTCTTGTGAACAACTCTGTTCAGTTCTGTTACTCTTTTATGATTCCTTGCTAGTGGCTGTGTGTATGATCACTGATCTTAATTGGCGTGCTAGTCCCATGAAGCTATCCTGAATCTCCTCTATGTATGTGTGGCTGTTTGAGTTAGGTTCCTACCACAGACATAAAAAATTCAGAACAAGAGAAACTTAGAAGTGGAAGCTCTGAGGCAAACATTCTAGGGATAGGCCATATAATGGCAACAATGGATAAGTTAATATAATTTCATTGGAGCATCAAGAGCTTTATGTCTGGAAGCATAGCTTGTACGTTCCCCGTGCTGCTTCCACTGCTTTGCCTGCACCTGCTGCTATCTTCCCCTGCCGCTGTTGTGGCTGCTGCTGCTGCTTTTGCTGCTTTGGCGCTGCTTGACCCCTTCCCCATCTTCCTTCAGGTTATTATATTTCTGTAGTAGTTATGTTCTCCGTGTACTCTTATATTTAGTTTAAACTATAAGAAATACATTTTTTTCCCTGACTTCACAAAATAAGTCCGTGTTGTGGTGAGTTTATTCTACCAGGGGAGGGATCCACCCTAACCCGGTACAGAATGGTAGACAGACGTTGCAGCGCTTTGGAAAACAGATGCCTGCACGGCAAATCAGCAGTCCTACAGTTAAGTGCTGGCCACCCCGGGGAAATTTGTCGAGTGTAGCTGGGCCAAGGGGGTTGTTTCCAGAAAGTGCAGTCGGGTTAGCCAGCTGTAGCATGGCAGCGTGTCTGGAGCCAATGCCTCCTTTACCATCTAAACTTCCTTTAGCTGCTTGAAGTAGGATCTTGAGTTCCTGACTCCAGCTTCCATGGTCACGAACAGTCACAGTAACAGACTATGAGCTCCTGTTTTAACACACTTCAGAGTTACACTTCCATTGTGAGGGTATTCTATAATGTGTATTTTTCTGCTTGTCAGAAAAGTCTTTCTAGTGTCCAGTCGGCTCCTCGGTGTTCCGTGCTTGTAACCTGTGGAAGCCGCTGTACAGCACAAGCTACATTCCGTGTTCCAGCAGCCCCTGTGAGCGGCTCCCCTGAGCCAGGTGCGCAGCCTGCCCCAGCAGGTTATTGTCAGACTGTCCAAGCCTGGCGCCTGCAGCCGCCCGCACCGCGCTTCCTCTCGGGCTGGCAGCCCTGCAGACCGCAGCATCCCAACCAGACCCACTGGAATTCTGCCGCCGGCAGTGGCCAAGGAGCCGCGGGGTGCGGCAGGCCACCCCTGAGGCCTGAGCATGCTCAGTGGCGGCGGCCGGTGTGGCGGCGGGCGCTGTGTGGTGATATCCCACGGCAGCTGGCAGACTGGAGAAACAGAAGTGTCGCAGCGCGCCGGCAATTGCGACCTCTGCGCTTCTTCACCATGGGCAGCCGGACGACGGACAGCGCAGGAAGCGAGCAGACCCTCGGTAGATGGCCGGGGCGTCCCGCTTTTCTCCGCCGGCGACGAGGCGGCACAAGCGGGGCTGGGGGCCAGCTGCTGCGCCGCAGTCTCTGCCAGCTGCGGCCGGGCCGGCGCCGAAGGGTCGCTCCGCAGCTCCGGAGCCTGCAACCACGAAAGGGAGCGGGCGTGCCGGGAATGAGGGCGGGTTTCTCGCTGGCAGTGAGTTCCGCAGCACGGCGTACCGGGGCTATCCCGGGTCCGATCGCGGCCGGGAAGCCCCTGCGGGCGGGCTGAGGGGCGGCTGAGTACGAACACTCACGGGGAAGGTGCTGCCTTCAAATCAAGTATGTGCTCCTGCGTGAGGGAGGGGAGTAGCACAGCATGGGTTAGTTCCCCAGAGTCGGGAGGACGGAAGTTTCGTGCGGGTTTAATTTTTCGAACTTGATTTCAACATTATTGCACTCTCTCACCTTATAATACTACTTTTCCACCCCCTTGTTTTTCGTTTAAGAAGATGGCATGCCAGAAGCACACAGTGAAGTGGAATCAAGAAGGCTCACCAGAGAACAGCTATATACAGTGGCTGCAACAGCTTCTATAAACTTCAGTTCAATGATATGCTATTCAATCCTGGGACCCTTTTTCCCTACAGAGGTAAACAAACTAGCCCAACTACTCTTTAAATTGTTTTTTGCATGTTGAAACTTTGAAAAGGATCTTTAACACTGTGAGACCGTTATTACTGGCTATAAGCTCTGAGCTGGACTGCTTAGTTGTGGACAGTCAGTCCTATCCTGATGTTGCCTAAAAGGAAGCATGTATAATGGTGACTTGGATCACGTCCATGGACTAATTTAATCTTCCTGTAACTTCAGAGAAGACAGTAAACTAGTGATATGAAATAAAAGTTTAAATAGATGCTTAATGAAGCGAAATATTTTTTTTCCCAGTGTTGCATAGTAGTTTGGTAGTAGAACTGGAGATAAAGCTCTGCTCATATCCTGACTTTGATTTCAGTGCCTTGGCAACTCAATGACTTTATAGCTACCTTTCTGTTAAATCATGTTGGGCCTTCTATTTACTCTTCTTCCTGACCTAGCAATTGGAGGGATAAAGCCCAAGACAATCTCTGCCTACATTGAGCAAATACAATGTTATTAAATAGAAGATGAAAAAAAAAATTGGTCATGGTGCCTATGCAGCAAAAGTTCATTTCTGTCATGATCAAATTCTCAAGCATTAAAAAGAAATGTTAAGATTTTTTTTTTTTCCCTAAATATGGCTATATACTGCTTGTAACAATGTAAGTGTATTTTGCCAGTTGGATAAGTAAAAAACATTGCCTGGTGCTTGTTACAGGAAGGCGTGATTTAGTAAAGGTAGCATATCTGTTCACTGCATTCTCACCGTATGAAAGATCAGAGCTTTGTAGCTAGCTCTTTTGCACGCCACCTAAAGCCTCCTATATAGTCTCATGACTTTTCAGCAAGCAACAAGCACACCTGTTCAGCAAACATTTCCATTTGTTGAGGAATGAATGTGGCATTTCCCTTGATTCCATGTAGCTTAAGTAGAAGTGCAATATATTGTTAAATTGCTGTGCTGTTGCTTTATGAGGCCTTAACTGCCTTTGAGAAAGGAAATTGCTTTATAAATGCACTAACAGAAAAAAAAAAATGCACAACGTAAATGTTTCAAGAATTTTCCTCCATCTTTGTACTGTTGTGATCTTTTTTGCAGGCAGAGAAAAAAGGCGCAAATAACACCCTTGTTGGCATGATTTTTGGATGTTTTGCCTTTGTCAATTTCTTGTCATCTTTAATCTTGGGAAATTATGTAAGTATAACTGAAGTGATAACTTACTTCTGTGATGACACAGGCTGGTACATGAAGATGGTTCTCTAAGGCTAAGAAAATAAATGTCTATTTGTCTGCCAGCTTGTGTCTGCAGTAACTGAAGTTTGGTCGGTCAGTCTGAATCTGATCTAAGTCCTACCAGTACAGTTTAAAGTCTGCTCTTCTACGGGTCTTGAGGGTAGCACAGGGTAGCAGACACATAGCTGTTTTATTTCTCTGGGTAACTGTTCTGTTTTCTTCAGACTAACCTGCTCATCAGTTCTCCTTTCTTTTGTTTCCTTCCCCGCTACCCGCTGTTTTATTTATTGCACTCATTTGTATAATATTTGCCTTTGGTGCCATTCTTAAGAATTTTTTTTCCTCTGTAGTTAGCCACACTCCTTATTTTCTGGTGAATTATCTTTTTTTAAGATTTCCTTCTGTTATGACTGGCACGTAACACTTTCCCCTTCCACTTCATTACGTAGCAGTGGGAGACACGTCTCCAGTTCTTGCAAATTCAGTTTTCCCGCAGATTCAGAATTTTTCTCATGCTGGAGAAATTACTAACAAATTTGCTTGTATGTATGTTGGAGCACCATTGCCTATGCATTTTTAGCAAGGATCCTGCTTGAAGATGGAGCTGCTATAATTTCACAGTATTCTCTTTCTTTGGCCAAGCAGTTCCTTTGACTCCATGATGAATGATTTTTTTCTCTGGTGGTGAAGTAGCTTACCAAAGTGTCATACAGCTGTTACTGGATTAATCCAGTCTCAGTGCCTGTGATGACAACTG
The DNA here is from genome assembly GCA_013399055.1 of Ramphastos sulfuratus. Classification (NCBI taxonomy): domain Eukaryota; kingdom Metazoa; phylum Chordata; class Aves; order Piciformes; family Ramphastidae; genus Ramphastos; species Ramphastos sulfuratus. Next base: position 48,095 of record WBNM01006899.1, on the reverse strand, counting down.
TGGCAAAACGCTCAGCAGGTACTTTGCAGTGGAGAAAGAGAGAGAGTGAACATGCTGTCATTGCTGTGGACAGGTTAAGTGAGCATCAACTGAATTGGACAGTCCAGGAATCAGAAATCTTGAGAGTTTCAGTGAAACTTGCCAAAATATGGCTTTAGTAGTAATGGCGGAAATGCTGGAGTGTTGTCTAGGCCTGAAAATGGAAAGAGTCTGAAGTACCTTAGAGGAAGTTACAGCATGGAATTAGAAGCTGAGAAGCTTTTTTACGGGATTGAGTTAGCTTTATGGCATGCCTTTCATTGTCCTTCACTCTGGTAATGGGACTCTGAAATGAAGTAAGGTGGGGATCTTTCCCTGTTAATGAATAAGGAAACCTGAAGCAAAAATGCTTCTTATGGCAAAGATAAATTTGCTTTAAAATCAGCTTCTGTTGAGCCATATGTGTGGCTGGTGTTGCTGACTTAGCATTGCTGATGGTGCTGGAGGCAGAATGTATTACATTCTGTTTGTTTGTGACAAGTAATGCTGCTGTAAACTGCTCCACAGAAGCTGTAACTGTGAAATAGTTAACTGCATTGCTGTCTTACTCTTCTGAAAACTGGGTTAAGTCACTTAACTGTTTAGAGTATTTTTAGGCTCCGTATTGCATGAAGGCACAGCTGACAACAAGCAGCGTCTCCAGATCTTCTAGTTACATACTCTGTGAAGTTCCTATAATATTTGATTTCTGAACAGTAACTGACTTTGAATGATTTTTTGATCTGTGCTTGAAATAATAACATATAAAAATGGTATCTAATTTACAGCTTACGCGAATTGGAGCAAAATTCATGTTTGTGTCAGGGATGTTTGTTTCGGGGTGTGTGACCATCCTGTTTGGGTGAGTAATTTGTCTTGGTTGGTTTTGTTGCATTTGTCTTCTAACCATTTTCATCCACATGAAAAGATATATACAAAACAGAACTGGGCATCACTTGACTGTTGGCTTATGTCACCTAACTTACTGCATCATTACTACTTACGTATTCCTTGTAAAGCAGAATGAATGCTACTTCCTTTCAGTAGATTTCAAGGCCTGGTTAGTAATTTGAAAGCAAGGAAGAGAAGTTCCAGATATTTAAATAACTATCATAATTGCTTAGCAGCAAGGAGTCTGTCAAAGTGCAGCAACAGTAAAGGATTTATTCACAATATTTTAATCTTAAAAAAAGCAAGAGCAAATGAGAATCTTTGCTTGGCAGGTGGAGAGGCTAAGCCACTCATTTTAGCAAAATGAAAGTTTTATTAACAGTGAAGGATCTTCTATTAGGCAGTTGTAACATGTTGTGTCAGACTGCTTTCATGGTTGCCTGGAGAAGTTATAAATACAACGGAAGATGGCATTGCAGTTTTTCACAGATTAGGCTTTTTGTGCTCTGTTCACCACCAAAGAAAGGGGAAAAGGAGAAAGCTGCCAGAAATGGTTTGGTACTTTGAATGACTTCACCAGTATGATTCAAAAAGATGTGGTAATAGAATACATTGAGTGTCTTGTAGCTATATGTTTTAAGGAATATGAAATGATGCTCTTGAACCTTTAGTAGATTACTTACTGCATTCGGAGAGATCTCCACTTACTGTATTTTTGGGTTTTTTGTTGTTGTTGGTTGATTGTTTGTTTGTTGGTTTATTTATTTAGAATTCTGGACAAGGTGCCAAGTGGACCAATGTTCATTGGTTTTTGCTTTTTAGTAAGAGCAATGGATGCAGTGGGTTTTGCTGCATCACTTACAGCATCATTTTCAATCCTTGCAAAGGCATTTCCCAATAATATAGCTACTGTCCTGGTAAGTGTAAAAAAAAAAAAAGTGTTACAGGTGAGTACCTACCAGTAGCCAGCTTAAAATCAGGAGGAGAAAATCAACTGTCTTGTGTGCAGGCATATTTGAAATCACCACATAATGTTTGTTTATAGTCTAGAATTGCAATCTTAGAACACATATAGACCTTAGCATAACATTGATTAAAAAGTGTATAGGCAGTATGTATTACTTATGTTTTAAAGACAACAGAGCATTGATGGCAGTAGCTATCAGTCCTATTGAAATCAGACTATTGAAATACTAATGTGATTTTTAGTGACTACTTCTGCATGTGTGGTAAGAATCCACGTGGATTGATTTAAAAACAACAGAAAAGGAGATTAATTAATTCATTAGTGTTGATTTGATTTATCCAGTCAATAAGCTTAAGGTTTCCTGTTTGCAGATCTTAAAAATGCAGTTTAATAGGTAACTAAAGTAATTGTAACTTAACTAAGTCCTTTTATCTATCTTAGGCTTAAATTTTGGGTAGCAGCACAATAAACATGATGCATAGCTGAAAACTGTATGTGGTGATGAGGACCACTATTGCCAATGCCACACAGCAATGGCTTGGTAGACCATTTGTTTTGCCTCAGGACTGAGATGTGTTAGGTGACGTAAGAGTAGCTAACACTGCAGTGCAGGTGCTTCCCCCATGGTGAAGCAAAGGTTGTCATTTGAGTCATGGAGATAACTACAAAATTCCTTTTGCTATCCTACTTGGTGAAGGTTTGTACTTACTATTATACCTTTTAGTGTTGTGGTTGCACTTTTCACTAGTTTGATTATGTTGTGGTGCTCCTCAGAAAAAATCTATTGCTTTTACTGTTACACTAGAGTTTCTCAGCATTGTCTTAAATTGCTTTTTTGGTGGTTTTTTTTTTTTTTTTGCTTGCTTTTTCATTCTTTAGGGTAGCCTTGAAATTTTTACAGGACTTGGACTAGTGCTGGGCCCACCATTAGGTGGCTTTTTGTATCAATCATTTGGTTATGAGGTCCCTTTTATTACACTGGGATGTGTAGTGCTGCTTCTGGTGCCTGTCAATATGTGCATATTACCAAAATATGGTAAGGACCCTTTTTTGTCTTTTTATTCACCTTTCTCTCTCATATAGATGCCTGTGTTGTAGAAAAATACCAGTTTCTGAAATCTGATAAAACTCAGAGGTCAAAGCTCCAGCTGAATTAATTTGATCAGGCCCATGTTTTAATGCAAAAATAAACTAAAGCATGCATATGGCCTGGAATGAGTCCAACTCTGTGAACTGAGATAAATTTGTGGGTTTTTGGGTGGGTTTATTTTTTGTCTCAGTAGTTTCAGGACATAAAGCTAACTTTAAGATAAGTCTTCATGCAAAATCATAATTTCTAGCTTACAGTTCTGTTAGCATTTTGTAGAATAGAACCTAGCAACTTAAAAATTTCAAGTGTTTTTTTCTCTTGAATATGAAAACATTGGAGAATAGCTTTATGTATATCAGCTTTTAGAAGAAACTCAATGGTTAACCATATTCTGCTACTGTTAGACCCCACCTCCTTGAGCTCTGAAATTGTAAGGAGTCCTGATACAATTAGCCAGTTTCAAACTACAATAAATATTAGCTCTGAGCTGGTGAGTGCTGATGATAGTTCTCTGTATGATTTGAGACTGCTTCAACTATTACAATACCAACACTGGAAGGGAGCTTGCCTTAGAAACCCTAACCATGACATCTGAAAAAAGCTTCCAGGCTGGAGTATGAATTGAACATGGTCTTCTCCTGGGCTACATCAAGAGAAGCGTAAGCCAGCAGGTCAAAGAAAGTGATTCTCCCACGCTGGGGAGACCCCACCTTGAGTACTGCATCCCGTTCTGGAGCTCCTATTAAAAGAAGGATATGAACATGCTGGAGTGTGTCCAGGGAAGGGCCACAAGGGTGATCAGAGGGCTGGAGCACCTCTCCTATGGAAACAGACTGAGAGAGTTGGGACTGTTCAGTCTGGAGAAGGTTCTGAGGAGACCTTATTGTGGCCTTCCAGTATCTGAAGAAGGCCTACAAGAAAACTGATGAGGGAGTTTTTAGGATGTTGGGTAGTGACAGGACTAGGGAGAATGGAGCAAAACTAGAAGTGGTTAGATTCAGGTTGGATGTTAGGAAGAAGTTCTTCAGCATGAGGGTGGTGAGACACTGGAACATGTTGCCCAGGGAGGTGGTGGAAGTCCCATCCCTGGAAGTTTTTAAGGCCAGGCTGTATGTGTTTCTGAGCAACCTGATCTAGTGTGAGGTGTCCCTGCTGATGGCAGAGTGGTTGGAGCTAAATGATCCTTGATGTCACTTCCAGCCCTGACAATTCTATGATTCTGTGTTGGAGACCCAAATAACTAGTTGCTTAAAAATTTGGGCAGATCTTAATTGATAAAATAGCAATTCGATTAGTTTATTTCCAAAGCATGTTTCTCTGTTTGGATATGAATGTTTCATGCGTGTTGGTTTAAGTTGAGATGTGGCCATAAGACTTTGATTGTGTAAGGGCTAGTGGAGAAGTAACTATATTTTCACATAATTTGGAATAGTATATGCTATTCTTTTCGAAATGGAGATTTGCTGTGTTGGACTCTAAATAGTATACTTCTATTCACTTATTGAATTTAGTGTTTTAATATGAAAATAGTTAGAGCATGATAGTCTGCTATTAACTTTTCATTTGTTAGATAACAGGAATCATAGAATCATAGAATGGTTTAGGTTGGAAGAGATGTCTAAGATCATCTAGTTCCAAACCCCCGCCATTGGCAGGGATACCTCCCACTAGAACAGGTTCCTCAAGGGCTCATCCAACCTGGTCTTGAACCCCTCCAGGGAGGCAGCAGCCACAACCTCCCTGGGCAACCTGTTCCAGTGTTTCACCACCCTCACTGGAAAGAAATTCTTCCTAACATCTAGTTTTAATCTCCTCTCTTCCAGTTTAAGCCCATTACTCCTCATCCTGTCATTACAAGACCTTGTAAATAGTCCCTCCTCAACCTTCCTGTAGGCCCCCTTCAGATACTGGAAGGCTATTAACAAGGTCTCCTCGAAGCCTTCTCTTCTGCAGGCTGCAGAGCCCCAATTCCTGTAGCCTGTCCTCATAGCAGAGCTGCTCCAGCCCTCTGATCATCTTTGTGACCCTCCTCTGGACTCGCTCCAACAGTTCGATGTCCTTCTTGTGTTGGGAGCTCCAGAACTGCACACAGTACTCCAGGTGGGGTCTGACAAGAGCAGAGTAAAGGGGCAGAATCCCCTCCCTTGCCCTGCTGGTCACACTGCTCTTGATGCAGCCCAGCACACAGTTGCTGTCTGGGCTGCATGTGCACACTACTGGCTTATGTTGAGCTTTTCATCAACGCAGACCCCCAGGTCCTTTTCCTCAGGGCTGCTCTCAGCCATTCACCACCCAGCCTGTAGTTGTGCTTGGGATTGTGCCTACCCAAGTGCAGGACCTTACACTTGGCCTTGTTGAATTTCATGAGATTGGCCTGGGCCCACCTCTCCAGCCTGTCCAGGTCCCTCTGGATGGATTCCTGCCCTCTAGCAAGTCAGCTGTGCCAGTCATCTTGGTGTCATCTGCAGCCTTGCTGAGGGTGCACTCGATTCCTCTTTCCATATTGCTGACAAAGGTGTTAAAACAGCACTGGTCCCAGCATTGACCCCTGAGAGATGCCACTTGTCACTGGTCTCCAGGTGGACATTGTGCTGTTGTTCACAACTGTCTGTGTGTGACCATCCAGCCAGCCAACTCCATATCCAGCAGTGCTCCATCCATCAAGTCTGTATTTTTCCAGCTTGGTGACCAGCATGTCATGTGGGACAGAGTCAAATGCCTTACTCAGGTCCAGGTAGATGATGTCAGTCTGGGAAAAATAGGACTAGATAAAAGGGAACTACTGATTTGTTTTCTGAAGCCAGAAGGTCAATCATAAGCTTATGCTGCTGAAAATAATGCACTTTTCCCCCCTTCCCCTTTTCTCTCAAAACAGATTCAGTCCCTAGCAAGGAGTCCTTTTGGAAGCTCATTCTTCTGCCAAAAGTCGTACTACTGTGTTTTAATATATTTTCTTTAAGTGCATGCTTGGGCTTTTTGGATCCCACAATGTCTCTGTTCATCCTAAAGACGGTAAATCCTGTTAACATTCAGGGAACTATTGATTCATTGAATAGTAACTAACTGCTACAAATGTGGTTTAAGTATCCTAAATGAAAGCACACCTTATCCAGCTACGCTGCTTCACCTGCTAATAATAAGATTTCCACATAACTTGATTTCCACAGTACTGATAGATTAGTTTCTATTGACACCTGTTGCTGCTGTGTCTTGGTACTTTTGAGGAAACACAAAGGTCATTAAAAAGGTGCTTTTCCCATGTGATTGGCTTATAACTGCATAGGGCCTCCTCTGACAAGGATGTAGCAGCTGGTTTTGTAAATCAGGGAGTTTTTCCTCATTTCTGAAAGCAAATTCTTAAAAAACCCACAACACTCACTACTGTTACTTATATCTCTTGGTGTGAACATTTTTCAGGGACGTGATGCTGCAGGTCTTGACTTCCCTGGCACCAATACCAATATTAAACTGATTGCAACTATATAGCCTTCTAGCTGACATCTTCACTCATTAAAAGGCAAATGCTGGTTTATTTAGCTGTTTAGCTTACTATTTAGTTTACTCACCACAGTGAGGGTGGTGAGACACTGAGACAGGTTGCCCAGGGAGGTTGTGGATGCTCCCTCCCTGGAGGTGTTCAAGGCCAGGTTGGACGAGGCCTTGAGTGAGCTGTACTCGTGGGAGGAGTCCCTGCCTATGGCAGGGGGTTGGAACTAGATGATCTTTGAGGTCCCTTCCAACCTTACCATTCTATGATTCTATGATATTTGCTTATTTATTTCCTATTTCAACATCATGGGGAGACTAAATAAATTAAGATAATGAAGTTGAAGTAACCTGGTATAGATTCTGTTCCTTTGTGAAATTAAGAAATGCTTTTTGTGTGGTTTATTAACTTTTCCTGGGAATGGCGTTTCACAAGTGATTGTGCTCTTTTTGTCTGTCTAGTCCAGTATTTAGAGCACTCATCCAGTTTGGAGGAGGCTTGGTGCTAACCTCTTCCTTTAGTGGCCATGTGGATGTAGTTGTCCACCACCCAGGGAGAGACTTGTAATTATTCCACTGTAGAGCACTGCACACTGATGTGGCTCTTCTGCTTTCTCTTTGCTCTGTGCTAGCAGATATTTGATGTGAAAGGGTTGTAGCCTTCTTGGCAGATATTCTAACCACTAAATTAGAGTTATTATGTGCTTTCATGTGGCAAGTAAATAGTGAATATTTGTGCAGTCCATACCACAGAAAATGTCTTGGAATACCTCCTAACTGGTAGTTGAAGCACTCATTTGAGAGACTGTTACACTTTTTCATTACACATTTTGTTACAATACAAAAAATGTGACTGCATTGGGAAACTGTAGACCCTTGCCACATGTTTTCACTCTGTACTTAGAAATGAAAATGGGAGGACTAGTGACTTCAAGTACTTGAAAACCCTCTCTATGATATCGTGTATTTCAGTATTTTGACCTAAAATAGTTCTTGAATTGTCCTTAAATGAGTGTAGCATGTAAGGTTTGAGCTGTTATTTTTGTTTTGTCTTCCTTCCTGTAGTTCAAACTCCCAGCTGGCTATGTGGGCTTGGTATTCCTCGGTTTAGCACTTTCATACTCCCTGTCTTCTCCCCTCCTTGGACTCCTAAGTGACAAACAGCCAGTAAGTACTACTCTGCTGTTTGTACAGGCTTAGTAAGTCACTCTCTACACTTAACAAACCTGGAGAACTTCTCACATCGAAGTGATGAATGTAGGCCTTGTCCTCTAAAGAGTTCTGTCTTTCAGGACAGATTACTCTGTCTTGCATGTGCACTGAATATTGCCAACTTTTGCAAGATCCAGGTAATACAAGAATGTCCAAAAGAGGAAAGGATGTTGGACAGGTATCCTGTAGTTGAAATGTGTCTATCTTTTCTGGAGGACTACTCACAATCTATTTCCAGCCAATGTGGAATGGAGAATGGGAAAATACATAACCCAGTTACCTGTGCTTTTGATCATATATAATTTTAGCAGCTTTTTAAATGAGGAGTATAGATGTTTTGGTTAGTGGTATTGACTTTATCTACTTTGGATACTATGCTCTAAGAGATCAGCACACTTAGGTTCTCTGACCCTTAACTGCACCATAGGTGCAGAATACTGCACCATAGTGACAGAAGACACTGTCAAAGTCTCTTTCTAAAACTGCCCGGGTGACAGTCATTGCTAATTGATCAAGGAAACCTATACTCTGAATGTTGTGTGTGAAGGACAGTGGCAGTTTTCAAACAACTTTTTCCTGACACAAACATTGAACATGATTGTTTTTGCACCAAAGAAGAGCAAGACCAAAAATACATTGTATTACTCAGTATCCTGTAGAAATTTTTGTAGTAAGCAGCTGCTGTTTACTACAAAACTGATTGCACTGGTGGCAAGGAAACATGAATTCATTGTTTCTTGATGGTATCTACAATTTCTCTGCCACTTCTGTATTCCCAGTTTCTAATAATGGTCTTTACAGGAGCTGTACTTCTTAGTAGATGAAGATTTAGAAGAGGGATAGAAGGAAAGTCAAAATAGTTGCATTGCAAATTAACATCTTTCAGTTACGTACCTCTTGCTTTTCTTTTGCAGTACCTCAGAAAGTGGCTGCTGGTGTCTGGAGGCTTAATAACAGCACTGTGCTATTTCATGTTAGGACCTGCACCTGTACTGCACATTGAAAGGTACCTGTTCTTGAGCCTGTCCCCTTATTGATACTTTTATGATAGCCATTATCACCATGGTCATGTATGTCTATAAGGGTATAATTACCACCTCTACCATGAAACAGATTTGCTTTCATTAACTTTTACATGAGATTATGAACATAAAGCAATAGAAGCATCTGAAAATTGAGATCTTGCAACTTTGCAAAACAGATCCTTTTGCTTTTGCTTTTTGCTGCTACCAATTGCTTACATTAATGCATGTAGTGGGAAGAATGCTGCTGCTTCTTTTCCTTTCTTAATTCTATGGCATTTCCAATGCAGGAAAGTTCTTTTTCTCTCTTACTTTAAAATGTTCTTTATTTCATCAGTGTTTCTTAACTATGGGTTTTATTTGCATGGCTGTGCAGCAGTATTGCTTTTTTCTTCTTTATATATATAGTTTAAAAAGGAAAATGATAGAATATAGCTTTGCTTTCAGTTAAGTAAATAAAAATAGTTGGGTAAAAAGCTTTAACATGAACCCTGCATTGCTGTATCTCTGAAGTTAATTCACAGCATAACACTGCTACACTTAGAAATATGTACAGTCCTTTTGTCCTAGGTTATATACTCTGATAAAGATGATAGTAGGCTTGCCAGTGCATGGAATTAGTCAATTCCTTTCTTTTAGACTTCAAACTTTTAAAGAAGGCCATGGATTTGAAACTGGTGAGGGCATACATTTGAGCTAGTCTCACAAATCAGTAAAATCATCATCATTCTTCTCTTTAGCTAAGTCTATTTGGTTATAATGTATACCATTACAAAATTTTAGCTGCACATCCTTTGCTTGTGTAATAAGACAAGCCTGGAACTTGAGCATTTGTATTACTGAGTTAAGCTAGTCTTTCTGCCTTTTCTCCATGGGCTCCTCTTAAAATTAACTGCATTTGATAAGGAAATACTTAAATAGAGCACATGATTTAAAGATTATTTTACAAAGTCTTGTTCTTTGTTTTTTGGGTTTTTTTTTGTTTTAAACATAGAACTGAGTTTTTTTAAATCTGTGTGTTCAATTAATGTAGTGTTGTGGCTTCAAGAAACCTAGTTTTCTAGTTAGTTATGGAGAGCTAGTTTGTAACTCTTTGTCTTCAGTCAAACAAGGTCCTTACTTAAGAAGAGTCTTCAGCAACTATCTTCGTTAAATGCCTTTTTTTTTTTCCTTTCCAGTCAGCTGTGGATGTTTGTGCTAGTGCTGGTTTTGATTGGCTTTTCACTTGCCATGTGTGCTATCCCGGTGTTTCCAGAGATACTGCAATGTGCATAGTAAGTAACTCAATCCAACACATCTTTCATGTTACTGACAGTAGAAAATGGCAGCTCATTTTCAGGGCTCATTATGAATTTTTTTTTGCTGTGTCTTTTTTTCTTGTTTCTTTTGAAACAAAGGTAGCAAGTAACACTTAAATGATTCCACTACTCTCTTGTATCATTTTTTTTCAGATTGAGCACCCTTTCCAAGTGTAATTTTGTAAATGTGTACCTGAGTACTATGAACAACTGAAGTCCATCAGACTTTGGGTTTTGTAGCGTGGCGTGACCTTTGTGTGGATTTGTCTCATCTTCTAAGAAAAATTAATAGCAAGCAGTTCTTACTGGATTTTAAGAATGCATTAGCTTTAACAGCTGCACCTACAAGTTTCATACTTGCTCAGAGTACAAGGTCTGTGATGTGGCTTGGCAGCAGTAACCTAGAAGGGTTTATTCATTAGTATGTTCCTCTTGGAACAAAGGCCTTCCCTTCTTAAAAGCCACCTGCCACTCTTTTGCACTTGCTGTATGAAACATGGGGAATGGGCAATGGTGTGATGTTAGGAGTCTTACTCAGAAAGCATCAGAGATAAGGAGTAGCACTGCACTTCACCGGAGAGTCAGCAAAGAAGAAATTACTGAGTAAATAAGCATAATTCCACTGTATGCTTAAGCTTAACTATTTATGTTCTATATAAATTAAAAGGAAGGGGAAAAAAAATCTCTCTATAGGTGAAGGCTATACAATGAGACACAACAATGTGTTGTACTGGTCTCACTGGCCTGTCTTTCTGCAGTGAGAATGGGTTTGAAGAAGGTCTGAGTCTGCTGGGACTGACATCTGGACTTTCCAGTGCCATGTGGTCCCTTGGGTAAGTGTACAGTCACCTTTTTGTAAGCTCTAAACTTTTGGTCATTCTATGCTATTGCCACATGAAAGGCTCCTGGATTTCAACCTTGCATTGCAGTCATTGTGCTGACCTTGATTCAAAGTTGTTACTGAACAGGTGTCTGGTGGACATGTTAAAGCTTTTTACCCGACAAAGGGAATGGACTTGGAACTTTTTTGCTTGAAATGTATTGCCTTTCATTATCAAAAAGCTGCAGTAATTAAGTGTGCAATTTTTGTGGTCATTTTTGTTTTCACTGAAATAATGCTTAATATAGAGAAAGGTAAACCTTATTTTTTTCACAAAACTTTTTTTTTGCTCCACCTTTGTGGAGCAAGCAGGAAGGTACCTGCTTCTGATTAATTCTGTTCTCCCTTTTTTCGTTTTCCCCATTTCCTTCTTTTGTCTGGCATAGCTTAGGGGTAGAATCATCTCTTCTTTCAGCCACAGCCATTGTTTAAGGTTGGTGTTTGCATAGCTTAGCAGAGTATGACAGGACAAGGTGTAATGGGCACAAACTTGAACGTAAGAAGTTCCATGTAAACGTGAGGAAGAAGTTACATCTAACACTTCTTAAATATAAGGGTGATAGAGCCCAGAGAGGTGGTGGGGTCTCCATATCTGGAGATACTCAAAACCTGCCTGGACATGTTCCTGTGTGACCTGGGCAGAGGGGTTGGACTCTGATTTCTGGAGATCCCTTCATATGATTCTGTGTGTCTTATGTTTATTACCCAGAAATGAATGAAAGGTGCTACTATGTGACCCTTCAGATTGTCCTTTAATGAGAAGTGACAGAGTCCTCCTGCTGGCAGCCACTTCCAGGAATATTTTTATTGGCCTTTTAGTCCTCTGTGGCTGCTGCTGGGTTTCAACAGTACAATTTTTTTTTTCCAAGCTAACTGAAATTCTAGATGTCATGTTTGGTGTAGGGTTCATTACAGATACAGGTAGTATAAAATTACCAACCTGCAGTTTGTAGACTGTTACTTGCTTCCAGAAAGTCTTTGTAGTTTTACACACCTACGTTCTTTCTGTAGCAAGAGACTGTATCATGTGAGACCTTCCATAAAATGACAGCAGCTGTGTACCCTTTCACAGCATTCTTAGGCACGAAGAGGCAGGTTAGTTACAGCTCAACTTTGTCACAATGTGCCTCCCCCTCCGCCTATATCCACCAGTCTCTTATCTTGAAGTTTGGAATTTTGAGAGATTAATTTAAATCTTTTTTATCATAGAATTGGTTAGTGTAGATGACCTGCTAGAACATGGCCCTTAGTGAGGCCTCTAAGCCATTCCAGATACAGAACAGAGCATATAGAGCTTCTTGATGCAGATCCTATCTCCCAGCTAAGGAAGTGTTGTGGTTTAACCCCTGCCAGCAATGAAGCACCACAGATCTTGCTCACTTCCTCACCCCAAGTTGAGGGGGTGGGGGTGGCAGGGTGGAGAGAATCAGAATTGAGATGAATATAGTTTAATAGGACAGGAAAATAAAATAAAATAATCATAATATATAGAACAAGAGATTCACAGAAGAATTGCTCATCACCCACTGGTTGATTTCCAGACCATCACAGAGCTGCAGTGTTCCCCAGCCAGCTCCCTTCAGTTTAGATACTGGGCATGGCTTCATATGGTATGAAATACCCCTTGGGCTCTTTTGGGTCAGCTCTCCTTTCTGTGTCCCCTCCCAGCTCCTGGTGCCTCCACTGGCAGGGTAGTATGAGAAGCTGAAAAATCCTTGACTCAGTGTAAACACTGCTTAGCAACAACTAAAACATCAGCGTGTTACCAACATTCTCCTCCTAAATCCAAAACCAGCTACTAGGAAGAATATTAGCTTTACTCTCTCTGAAACCACGACAAGAGGTCACTGTACATGTTCATTGGGACCATGGCAAACACAGAACTAATACTGTGGATTATAGGAAAGTTAAGTCTGTGTAAGACAGTCTTTGTTGATAGAATCAATGAAGGGAGGTCACAAAATGCAGTAGAAGTTACCTTAGAACATGACACTGTCTTTTTGGTTTGGGATGCCAATTCCTCTTTTTGATTTGTTGCAGGGCATTTGCAGGTCCCACTCTTGGAGGATTTCTAAATGAAAAGCTGGGCTTTGAATGGGCCTCAGCCATCCAAGGAGCGTGGCCACTGTTAAGTGTGAGTAATTGCACATGTTTTGCATTTTATATCTATTGCAATTATGAGCTATTGCATAAGGTGGTTATTATTGCAATTGTAACTGTTTCTTCAAAGGGCCTTGCAACTGGAATATTCTATATCATTGAGACAACAAGGAGAAGGTATGCCGAAATATGTACTCTTTATTTTACTTGCAGCCTTACAGAGCAAATCTTTGGATACTCTACTTCTATGGTATCCTTACTACCAACATGATAATGAATGACAGCATGAGCAGTAAAAATACTGCTTAAGTATTTTGTAAGTTTTCCTAAATCCCTGCTGACCTAACTAGACCTGAAACAGGCAATGCCTGTTCTGTATAAGCAACAGGAGTGTGGCATTAGCAGGCAAACCCTACTGATGGTTCTTCCAAGAGAGTCTCTGTGAGCTGGCATTGGCTGGATGATCACATCCAGAGATTAGTGATCGATGACTTTGGATGGAGATCAGGGACAAGTGGTGTCTGTAATGGATCGCATTCACTCTGCAAATTTTCAGATGACACCAAGCTGAGTGGTGCAGCTGACACACCAGAGGGATGGGTTGCCATCCAGAGGGAGCTGGATAACCTTGAGAAGTGGGCCTCTGTAAACCTCGTGAGGTTGAACAAGGCCAGTGGATTTAAAACAGCCCTGTGGAGCAGAACTTGGGTGTACTGATGGATGAAGAGCTGGATTTGAACTGGCAATGTGTGCCTGCAGCCCAGAAGGCCATTTGCATCCTGGCGTGCATCATACCAAGTGTGGCCAGCAGGTTGATCCTCCTCCTCTACTCTGATGAGACCTCACCTGGAATACTGTGTCCAGCTCTTGAGTCCTCAGCACAGGGAAGACATGGACCTGTTGGAGTGGATCCAGAGTGGGTGGGCCACAAAAATATCAAGAGGTCAGGAACATCTTCCCTATGAAAAGAGTTGATGTTGTTCAGCCTGGAGAAGAGAAGGTTCCAGGGAGACCCTTACTGTGGCCTTTCAGTATTTCAAAGGGATCTGTAAGAAAGAGGACAGTCTTTCTTTAGCAAGGCCTGTTGCAACAGGACAAGAGGCAGTGTTTTTGAACTAAAAGAGGATAGATTCAGACTAGGGATGAGGAAGAAATTTTTTACAGTTGTTCTAGTTTAAAGCTTTCTGGGGACACCCAAAGCCCACAGAATGAAATTAAATATAGGATGCCTCTCCTCTCCCCGCTTTGGAAAAATAAAAGAGAATTAGGTAGAAAGAGTGAAAAGGGGCAAAACACCCAAAGAAAAACAGTGTAGCACTGATTTTGGAAGTTAAAAAAACCCTTTAAATAAAAGATATTTAAGATAAGGGAGTTTACAGAGGTGTAAGTGAAGGAAAACAGATACAAAAATATATACAGAACCAGATTGATGACAATGGATTGCCTGGATGGAGGTGGATGCAGGAGGTAGGTGGTCAGCCACGTGGTTAGCTGGCCATGTGGCTAAGCTGGAGCAGCTGTAGCAGGAAGGGTGTTGCTCCTCAGGCGAGACAGGAAGAGAGAGAACAGGAAGTTCATTTGCCTCTTACAGAGTTGCAGACAGGAAGTGGAAGTGGGCTTACCTTTTACCCGGAGGGGCCAGGAACACCTGGGGGTCTCAGATTCCAGACCATGCTTACCAGGAGGGGCCAGGAGCACCTGGGGTCAGGTTCCAGACCACCTCCCAGCCCCCCAGAGGCAGTGGAAAAGCACTGGCATAGGTTGGCCGAGGGTAGTGGATGCCCCATCCCTGGAAACATTCAAGGTCAGGCTGAATAGAAGCTTTTGTAGAATCACTTTGGTTGGAAAACAGCTGTGAGATCACATCCAGCCATTGATGTAACTCTGACATGGATGTGAAACCGTGGCCTAAAGTGTCATGCCTACGTGTTTTTTGAACACCTGCAGGGACAGTGAGTCCACCACCTCCCTGGGCAGGCCATTCCAATGCCTGACCACCCTTTCTGTAAAGAAAAAAGTTCCTAATAGCCAATCTAAACCTCCCTTGGTGCAATTTTGGGCCGTTTCCTCTTGCTCTATCACTTGATACTAGAGAGAAGGGACCAACACCTCACTACAACCTTATTTCAGGTAATTTTAGAGAGCAATGAGGTCTCCCTTCAGCGTTCTCTTCTCCAAACTAAGCAATCCCAGTTCCTTCAGCCTTCTTCAGCTTTGTTGCCCTTCTCTGGACACACTCCAGTAACTCAGCATCCTTCTTCTAGTGACAGGCCCAAATTTGAACACAGTATTCAAACTGTGGCCTAACCAGCACAGAGTGCAGTGGCATTATCACATCCCTTGTCCTGCTGCCACACTATTCATGATAACAGACCAAGATGCTGTTGACCTTCTTGGCCACCTGAGCACACTGCTGACGCACGTTCAGTCAGCTGTCGACCAGCACCCTCAGGTCCTTTTCTGCTGGGCAACTTTCCAGCTCCTTTCTCCCAAGCCAGTAGCATTGCACGGGGTTGTTGTGTTCCAAGCACTGGATCACTTTCAGCAACTTGATCAAGTTGAGTATGTCTGCTCATTGCCCAGAGCTTCGAGTAGCGGACCTTTAAAAATGCTTTCCAACCTGAACCTGTGAAATGATAGGTGTGAAAGCAGCAGCGTGTGATTCTATGAGATAAGAGGAAACCAAATCATAGAATCACAGAATTGTCAGGATTGGAAGGGACCTCAAGGATCATCTAGTTCCAACCCCTGTCATGGGCAAGGACACCTCGCACTAGATCAGGTTGTTCAGAGACACATCCAGCCTGGCCTTGAAGACCTCCAGGGATGGGGCTTCCACCACCTCCCTGGTCAACTGTTCCATTGTCTCACCACCCTCATGCTGAAGAACTTCTTCCTAACATCCAACCTGAATCTACCCACTTCTAGTTTTGCTTTGTTCCCCTTAGTCCTATCACTACCTGACAGTCTCAAAAGTCCCTCAGCTTCCTTTTAGGCCCTCTTCAGATTCTGGAAGGCCACAATAAGGTCTCCTCAGAGCCTTCTTCAGACTGAATAGTCCCAACTCTCTCAGCCTTCTTCAACCTGCTGGCCACACTTCTCTTGAATCCAGTCATCCACATAGGTCTTTCTGTGTGATGTGTGGCTTTTTTTTTTTCTCCTGTAATGTTGGTACTGCATAGAAATGCCTAGGGAATATTAATCTTATTTCTTCCCTCCTCTTCTTTTCCTTGTGCTAGCAGTTCCAGTTCCATCCTGCAAAATCCTCCTGGTAATAATGACGAAAGAACTCAGCTGATGGGCAGTGCAACATAATCAGAGTTACTTTCAACTCTGTTTACTATTGTGGTGTAACCTAGTCCGGTGATGTGAACTTAACAGTGTTTCATTGTTTTGGAGCTGGGATACATGATCCCTTAGTGAACCATCAGTTGTGGTTTAGTTGTAGCTGCATTACTCTTTTGAAACACTAAACACTGACTGCCTTTCTTTTGAAAGTCCTAATGTAGATTGGCTGATGAGTAACCCTCAGATGTCAGCCTGGTGTGTTCTACATACAGTGCACCACTGTATGTGTATTTTCAAATGTCAGATTTCTATACTTGAGCCTGCTGTGCATTATTCTTGGATAAAGCTACTATTTTGCTAGTGATTCTTCTGTATTTTTTAAAAGGAAAGTTCATAATCTTGTAATACTTTAACTGGTAACAAAATGTTGAAACAGAATTTGAAATGAGAAAGCATTAAGCACAATATTGTTTTCAATAAAGGAATTTTTGGATTTTTTGCTAAGATTTGCAAATTTTCTTAGACAACAAGAGTCTAGAAGGCTTTATTGTGTCTGGTACTGTCTTGAAATTGCCTGAAGAGGGGAGGGAAAAATAACGAAGAGTTGGCATTTCTATACAGAACTAATTGATCTTCAGTTGTGAATGAGATTTGGCGGTTTGTGTGTATACATACACACACAGACAGTTTTTGTAGTTATATGAAGACTCAGTTTGGGGTGTATGAGATCTGTTTTACTAGTAAGTGCCAGCTGGAATGTTTGTACTAACTGCCTCTGCAACAGTAGATCTATCAGAAGTCTAGGACTGCTATTTTTCAACAATGGGGTTTGAAAAAGAAATCTCACTTCTTCCAGATGCTCAGCAAAAAAAAACCTTCAAGGGTAACTGAGACAAGCTCATACCTGGCAAACTCACACTAGACTTCTTGACCTCAATTGTGGCAAAAGTCTTTTAATTTGTCCTTGAGCCTGGAACTGAGTCCTAAAATAGGTTTTCTGTGGTGGTGATTTTCCATAAATAAAAATGTTCTAGTCCTAGTGATTTATAAGCAGTTTTTCTTGTGAGTAGCTACTGGGACTTACATGAGAAATAGTTGTTTTTCTGCCAGAGGCCCTTTTGGGGCACTCACAAGAAGAACCACTCGTAGCCAGCACACACCAGGATACCAAAGGGCAAATTTCCCCAGGAACATCTTAGCAATAGCTCTCTTTCCCTTTTTAGCAAGTGCTAGATTCTACTGAAGACAAGAATGTACACCTCAAGCTATTATGCTAGATTGGAGCAGCCCTAAGGTGAGGTGTCACAATCAACGCCCCTGTGGCAGCCGCAAGCTCAGGGCCAGCCACCTGCTGCTGCAGCCCTGCCTGCACCCTATGCCCTCATGTTTGGCCAGGAATGTGTCTGTGCTGGTGTTTGAGATTTCTCAGACTCAGACTTGTTTTCCTGCTGTGACCTGAGCTTGTCTTGAGTTGCACTACTACAACAATATCACTCTTGAATCATTTGCAGATCTGGCAGGTGATGTGTGCCTTTGTCTGCAGCATAGTGGTGACTTCTCTGTGACTTCCTTGCTGCTGCTGGTTAATGGCAGAATTGCTCAATGCTCGTGGCTCTCTTGCCTTTGTTGTGGGTCTTTTTCTGGTCAGGGTGATTGCAATTCCTGGTCTTAGCTTTCTACCACCCCGGGGAATTCACAGGGTTTCTGCAAGACTTTGACTTCCAGACGTGGGGCCTGCTGGAGCTCATAACTGCTGTGCTGTTGGTGCTGTCCACTCTGGAGACAGATGTCCTGGACAGCTGTGTTGCAGCCATCAGTGTGGTCTTGTTAGAGGACACTGAGTGCCAGTTTGGAAGAGGCCATCAAAAGAAGCAGCCAGGCAGGTATTATGACAAAATTAGAGACATTCACTCTGGTAAGTGCTGACCATTTAATCATTTTATTAATGGTATTTTAGGGGTTTCTGTGTTTGTATTAGGGTGCTCATATCACTGTTTCCTGAGGATTACATTTATGGCTGGGTTGTGAGGAGGAAAAAAATACACCCTTATCTTGAGGATTTCAGACTCGTTGCTGGTCCTGGAAGATGCTTTCTCTGCTGAACACAGGGGAACTGTCTGAGGTATTTGGTTTAAAAAGGCCAGGTACAGGGTCCTACATTTTGGCCACAATAACCTCATGCAGCGCTGCTGACTGGGGGATGAGTGACCTGGCAGACAGCGACCTGGGAGTGCTGGTTGACAGCCAGCTGAACATGAGCCAGCAGTGTGCCCAAGTGGCATGGAAGGCCAATGGCATCTTGGCTTGTATCAGGAATAGCGTGGCCAGCACCACTAGAGATGTAATTCTGCTTCTGTACTTGGCACTGGTGAGGCTTCACCTTGAGTACTGTGTGCTGGGCCCTCACTGCAAGAAAGATATTGAGGTGCTGGAGCAGGTCCAGAGAAGAGTGATGAGACTGGGGAAGGGACTGGAGGGAAAGTCTGATGAGGAGAGGCTGAGGGAGCTGGGGTTGTTTAGCCTAGAGAAGAGGAGACTCAGGGAGGACATTACCAAACTCTAAAACTACCTGAAGGGAAGTTGTAGTCAGGTGCAGATCAGGCTCTTCTCCCAGGGAACTTGTGACAAGACGAGGGCATGGCCTGAAGCTGTGACAGGGGAGGTTTAGGTTGGATGTTAGGAAGCACTTCCTTATGGAAAGGGTAATTAGACACTGGAATGGGCTGCCCAGGAAGGTGGTGGAGTCGGTGTCCCTGGAGGTGTTTAAGGAAAGCTTGGATGTGGCACTTAGTGACATGGTCTAGTGGATGTGGTGTTAGGTCATAGGCTTATGAATAGGTCATAGGTGTGTGGGTTCATCTCAGAGGTCTATCCTAGCCTCAATAATCCTGTGATTTTATGATGGGAAGTACAGAGCTACATCCAGGAATGTTTGCTGACAGTTTTAAATGTCTTGGAGCAACTTCTGTGAAATGGAGACATCATGTAGTTGCCATAAATAGCTTCAGACTATTTCTTTCATCATTCTTTGTAATTTTTTCTCACTGTAGTTTGTTTTATTTTCTTAATTAGCATGCTAATAAAGATTAAGCCTTATTTAAATGAAAAACAAAAAAAATTGCAGAATCTACCTTTCAGTAATGTATTCCATGCATGTTGTAGAAAATAATTTGGATACAAGTTTATTGGGAATCAAATAACATCTGCTGGTGAAAGCATGTACTGCAGAATTTCAGTTTTAATGTTTTTGAATCATAATGTGGTAGCCTTTTTATGCTGTTGTTTTCCCAAATAAATTGGACCTTTTTTTCCTTTTTTTTTTTTTTTTTAAGCTGAAGTATTTGAAGAAAGATAACAAATCACACCACAGAAGAGACAAATCCTGAGCTACCTCAGCACAGCAACCAGATCAAGAGCTGCAGTGAAAGAGCTGTTAGCCTGTGTGCCAGTGTAATGTCAATGCTGTGCCACAAGGCGGCACCAGAGGGCAACTTGGAGGTGCAAAGATTGGCTTCACTGGGAGGGAACCTCCTGCGTGTGTCAGGTAATGTGAGGTGATGCTGGAGTTTCAGCATGCTGAGTTTGGAGGCACAATCCCACTGCCTTCTGTTGAATAACAGAACACAACAGTCTCATACTAGACATGTACTGTGTACAGTTCTGGAACCCTTTTGTGGTAGGCCTGAATAGGCCAAAATAGGCTGGCCCAGACATGTTTTTATTCTCTCCCTCCTTCTGTTATGGGGAGAAGCAACCACAGGAAAGAGGACAAAGAACATGAAGCCACTGAATCTAAGGACTCTGGTTTGCCCAGACTTGTTTTGCTCCTGTTCACATCTTGTGGTAAAGAAGGTACACACTCTTGTCTTGCCTGCCTTGTGCAAGGCTTGTGTTTTTCCCAGATTTGGGTAAAGCAAGCCTATGGCTTCACCTCATATAGTCAGCTTTGGCTAACTGCAATTCTGGTTGGCTATTCTGTGTCCAAAGGCCTATTAGTCTCCAGCTGTATTGATAGAAAGAGATGAGCAGGTAACACAAGGTGCTCTGCTGTTGTATTTGTGCTTGCTTGCTGCTTCCTGCTGCCATTGCTCACTGCCTTATTATATACTGAACTGCCTGGAAACTTCCTGCCTCGAGTTTAGCAAGAACAGGCTCTAAATGCCTTCATGCTGATCGGCCTGTTTAGCCAGTGTGACACCGTGCTGAGACCGCACATCGCAAGACATCCTGCCTGCACCTGCCAAGACAAGGAGTCCTGGAGACACACAGATCATCCAGAGAAGCCAGGATAAGGCCAGAAATATCTGCCTTCTTTCCTCAGCAGCAGCCTGTGAAGCCTGGGAAGAATCAGAAGCCTCAGTAGTTCACAAGATACCAACAGAATTCCCTGAAAGTGTTTGGGTACTGTCTAAAGCTGTAGCTAGCCCTGGGAGTCATGAAATATTTTAAGTAAATACTTAAAGCCTTTTGACATTCACCACTGCCTTCTGCCATAAGCAGAATGGAGCTCCTTGAGTCATAGAATCATAGAATCATAGAATGGTAAGGTTGGAAAGGACCTCAAGGATCATCTAGTTCCAACCCCCTGCCATAGGCAGGGACACCTCCCACTAGTACAGGTCACTCAAGGCCTTATCCA
>WBNM01006899.1:0-27141 GCA_013399055.1 Ramphastos sulfuratus | reverse complement strand
GCTGTGGAGGGACTATTGACAAGGTCTTGTAATGCCAGGACAAGGGCAATGGGTTTGAAGTGGCAGAGGGGAGATTGAAACTGGATGTTAGGAGGAAGCTCTTTCCAGTGAGGGTGGTGAGACACTGGAACAGGTTGCCCAGGGTCACATTGGGTGATTCTGTGCTCTACAACCTCCCTGGAGGTGTTCAAGGCCAGGTTGGATGAGGCATTGAGTGACCTGTTCTAGTGGGAGGTGTCCCTGCTAATGGCAGGGGGTTGGAACTAGATGGTCTTTGAGGTCACTTCCAACTTAAACCATTCTATGATTCTATGACTCTATTCTATGACTAAATGAAACCTGTCGTTCTTGTGATGTCTAGTCTTAGTGTTGCCATTCTTATGGATTTACTGATTCTGATGTTTTATTACTTTCTTCCTTACCTACTGTTTAGATCTGCTTCCTCACCCATGCTGAATAAGACTGAGCTGTCTGGCGAGGAATATTCCATGTATGTGGTTGCAAATATATGGGAGATGAGAAGTCCTGAATTCGAGTCATCTGAGGTGCCCAAGTGATGGTCACTACCAGTTGTCTTTGACTCAGAAAGGAAACTGGTGACTCATTATCAGAAGGTAAGAGGGTTTTACAATGTTCAGGAAGTGCCTGGTCCTCAGGTGATTAAAGATGTGAAACAAAAGCTGCCTCCAAGACTTAAGTGTATTTGTTCCTAGAGTCATTATAGAGCAGATGTCAAGAGGACAGTTGAAAGCCACTGCCTTAAGATACCTTCATTCCTGCCATTCTGAATTTAATAATGAGAAATTGCATCAGACTAATTAAAACTCAGTAAGTCCTCTGTTTTTACTGTGTCTCAATAGGAAGTAATACATGAGATAATCATTATTGTCCTAAACTCTTGCTGACTTAATGCAAATCCCTTTCACTGGTGTAAATCAGGACTACAAATATTTATGCTTGACTCCTCTTGTAGTGGTATGAATTCTTCTTTTCAAAATTAAGGTATGGTATGTCAAAAAAACATTCACTATTACTTGTGTTTAAGTGAATGGAAATAGTATTCAATATTAGTCTAATTTAAATGGTATGATTTCAATGGTTTTTTTCCTCCATTCTTTTTTTTGACAGAGAAGTAGTTTAATGTCCCCTAGGATCTATAATCTATGACATAGTGGTGTTGTTAAAATGCAGTCATAAGCTTTACCTTTCAAATACAAGCAGATACAGGGTGAGGAGGCTCAGGGGTGACCTCATTTCTGTCTACAACTACATGAAAGGAGGTCGTAGCCAGGTGGGGGTCAGTCTTTTCTCTCAGGCAACCAGCAACAGAACAAGGGGACACAGTCTCAAGTTGTGCCAGGGGAGTTCTAGGCTGGATATTAGGAGGAAGTTCTTGACAGAGAGAGTGATTGGCATTGGAATGGGCTGCCGAGGGACGTGGTGGAGTCACCGTCCCTGGAGATGTTCAAGAAAAGACTGGATGGGACACTTAGTGCCATGGTCTAGTTGATTGGCTAGGGCTGGGTGATAGGTTGGGCTGGGTGATCTTGGAGGTCTCATCCAACCTAGTTGATTCCATGATTCTATGTCCCTTCAGTTCTCCATCATGCAATTCATATTCTTTATGAATAGGTTTTATTCTGGGCTTTAAAGATTTATGTCTTTATGTAAAGAGCTAGCATAAAGATGTCAGTTTTAGCAGTATCTTTTCTTTACAGAATTATTTTGACTTTACAGTGCTGCCATTCATTTTAATCAGAAACACTGATTTCTAATGCAACTTCAAATGAGGCATATATTGCCACTTAAATCATACACAATGACGTATAATTACCATACTTACTTTGTCACTTAAAAAAAAACCCATGAAACATCAGAGTTTGGGCTCCTTTCCATTGATTGCAAAAAAAAAAAAAAAAAAGCATTAGATTAGGTGATTGGGTAAATTGGCTGATTAGATTAGATTTCCTTGTGAAGGTTTAATTTACTTTCAAAAGAATCTGGTAAACATTAGGATAAAATTTGGTACATGTTTAATCATAGAATCATAGAATGGTAAGGTTGGAAGAGACCTCAAGGATCATCTAGTTCCATCCCCTTGCCGTAGGCAGGGACACCTCCCACTAGTACAGGTCACTCAAGGCCTCGTCCAACCTGGCCTTGAGCCCCTCCAGGGAGGGAGCAGCCACAACCTCCCTGGGCAACTCGTTCCAGTGCCTCACCACCCTCACTGTAAAGAACTTCCTCCTAACATCCAGTCTAAATCTTCCCTCTGCCAGTTTAAACCCATTGCCCCTAGTCCTGTCGTTGCAAGACCTTGTAAATAGTCCCTCCCCAGCCTTCCTGTAGGCCCCCTTCAGATACTGGAAGGCTGCTATAAGGTCTCCTCGAAGCCTTCTCTTCTCCAGGCTGCAGAGCCCCAACTCTCTCAGTCTGTCCTCAGAGCAGNTCACAGAGCTCGCTGAACTTGAGGGAAATGGTGCTGTTTCCCAGCAGGACCTACCTCTGTTGCTATCTGAGTTACAAGATGTCAGAAAGACATGAAAATTACATATATATTCTGGGTGCTTTTGATGGCCTACATTTTGTTGAAGGAGAATATTATTTACTGGTAGAGATTCTCTGTCTTTATTTGGGCAGTGGGAAAGCTGCAGTACTTCCCTTACAGCCCATTTGCATTTCTCTCCTTTTTGATGGAGTTTAGGAGGGAACATCTTAGGCTTCTCTGAAAACATGCATCTGGGTCAGGGCAATCCAAGCATTGATATAGGCTGGGCAGTGACTGGCTCTTGGGCAGTGACTGGCTCGAGAGGAGCCCTGAAAAAAAAAGAACTTGGGGGTACTGGTGGATGAGAAACTCAACATGAGCCACCAGTGTGCACTTGCAGCCCAGACAGCCAATTGAGATTGATTCAGATTGGATGTTAGGAAAAGGTTCTTCACCATAAGGGTGGTAAGACACTGGAACAGGTTGCCCAGGGAGGTGGTGAAAACCCCATCCCTGGAGGTTTTTAAGGCCGGGTTGGATGGGGCTCTGGGCGACCTGGTCTAGTGTAAGGTGTCCTTGCCCATAGCAGGGAGATTGGAACTGGATGATCTTTGAGGTCTCTTCCAACCCTGACAATTCTGTGATCCTGTGATTTGTTTTCTTCATGACTCATTTTGGCTTTATTAGGGGTATTCATCCTACTTTTCTGTCTGTGTTATAAATGATGCAAGTGAAGACCCTGAGCTGACCCTGTACTAAAACTCTTCAAGAAGGCTTCCATGTACATATATGCAGAAGAGAAAAAAGACTGAGTTCTCCCTGTCTTCATAGAGTTGCTCTTGTCACAACAGAGCTGTTTTTATCTCCTCAGTGGTTTACACCATTATGCTGATATGATTCTCTGACATATTTATCTTAACAAAATTAAGAAACCAAAGAAGACTGCAGCATTTTTATTCACATGGCTTTCCAGTGTATCGAATCTTTTGCTTTTAGGTGTTTTTTAAAATGTGCTGTAGGCAAGTAAGTGTGGCTTCAATTTTCTAGGAAACTCAGCCAGACCTGAAGCAACCTCCCTGGGTGACAAACTATTCCCCATCTATGACTAAATGCATAAATGCACACATAAGTTACAAACATACTTGTGTACACAAAGACACAGTACATTGCTGGGGTGCTGGCAAAGATCTGTCTTCTTGCAAAATTGCATTTGTCCTAAATAAAATGAGTAGATGCACTGGATCATTTTGTCATCATGACAGCTATTATTACAATGAAATCCAGCTTGTGACTGTTGAAAATTTAGTGATATTTTGTTTTTTTGTATCCTTCTTCCTGTAGGTATGCCTATTGCCCAGAACACTTGGGGGCAGCTGGTGGAGACAGCTCAGATCACGTTCTCCCTCAGTGGCATATTTGACACCAACTACATCTTTCCAGAAGTCTTTTACAGTGCAGCTGGACCCTGGGGAACTCAAGGTAATGGAACAGCCTCATGAGCTGTCTGACTTGTAACACAGTCAGAAAACCACTAAAAGACAGAGGAGCAGCTTGGGAGTTATCAATGTCCTCTATTTCAGTAACTGGCTTAAGTTCAAGGCAACTTTATTTCTGCCTGATTTTCCTGGTTCATACAGCAGGTCCATATTTGTCCATATTTACCAATTGCCTTCTCAGTCTCCTAATCTCCTAGAAGAAGATTTTGCTGAAGACAGAAGAGTGGTTTCTTTCAGACTTTGTGGTAGCTGTGAGTGAGCTATCACATCTCTCAATTAGATCAGTACTGGTAAGGATATTTGTTTGTCATACAATACTGCTGCTTTGCTGATGTTCCTCTGCTAACTGATGGGCATCTGATAAATTGGACTAGTAACTCAAAGGCAGTTTTGAGTGTAACTCTATTTGAGAAGTGTTATGAAAAGGACCCTACACGCACACAACAAGCTTCACCATGATTTCACTGTGTATCTTTTAAGATCTCACATGCTTGTTTCTGTAATGCTAATTACAATAGATAGTAATGTTAATTAATTTTAATATCCATAGTTATAACAACATTCTATTTCTCAAGTCTTATCTAATGACATAGTTATTTTGCTGCAAAATCAAGTCAACAGCAACTTGATTTGCTGACTTGATCAGAGGATCACAGGATGTTAGGGGTTGGAAGGGATCTCTGGAGATCACCCAAGTCCAACCCCCCTGCCAGAGCAGGACCTAGCGCAGGTGGCACAGGAACACATCCAGACAGGGCTTGAAAGTCTCCAGAGAAGGAGACTCTACAACCTCTCTAGGGAGCCTGTTCCAGTGCTCTGTGACCCTTACAGTAAAGAAGTTCTCCCTTGTGTTGAGGTGGAACCACCTGTGCTGCAGCTTACATCCATTGCCCCTTGTCCTGTCATAGGGCGCAACTGAGAAGAGGCTGCCCCCTCCCTCTTGTCACCCAGCCCTCATATATTTATATACATTTATTAAATCCTCTCTCAGTCTTCTCCAGACTAAAAAGCCCCAGATCATAAACTACTATGCTGGACAATTCAGAATGTGGTTTTATACGATAACATTGGTTGCCTTAGGATTGACTTTGACACTGAGGACAATAGAAAGTAAATTCTCTTGACTCTAGTGTAGGATTCAGTCACATAGCAGTGGCTTGCTGCCCAATAACAACTGATTTTTAATTATTTTTTTGAATTTTTTTGTGGTGTATTCCCACAACACTACTCCACTCAATCTTTAAACACACATTTTTCTAAGTCAGAGATTAGCAGAACCTTTGAAGGCTGACGTTTGAACTTTAATCATTTACTTAGAAAAGAAAACCTTAGAACAGTGTTGCTTCAAAAGTGAGCTTGGCACACAGTGTAATGTATTGTCATGCCATGCTCAGACTTTGCTGAAGGATGTGGTGACATAGACCTCCTGGGCCACATTGTGATGTCAAGTCCCTCCGACGCTGTGTTCTTGATTTGGTTACAAGTGCACTGAGTTGTGGTGTTCTGGCACTCCCTAATCATACCTGAAACTCCTGTTCCTTAGGAAACTTCTACTGCCTGAATCACAGCCAATTCTGGGAGGAATTACACAAATAGAATTGTGGCCAAATGAAAAAAAAAATACTGACCAAAGACAATCATCTTGCAAGCCTTTAAACAGCCATTCTAAGTGAGACCCTTAGAGCTTTCCAGGACTGCAGGAGCCTGTGACCCTGTATCTTCTGGTATTCTGGAGTGCATTAAGAAGAGTGTGACCAGTAGGTTGAGGGAGGTTCTCCACCTCCACCCTGCTTTGGTGAGGCCACACCTGGAGTACTGTGTCCAGCTCTGGGCTCCTCAGTTCAAGAGAGACAGGGAACTACTGGAGAGTCCAACAGACTGCTACAAAGATGATTAGAGGACTGGAGTATCTCTTTTATGAGGAGAGGCTGAGAGACCTGAAGAAGACTGAGAGGAGATCTTATCAATTCATATAAGTATCTAAAGGGTGGAGGTCATGAAGATAGGACTGGGCTCTTTTTAGTGGTGCCTAGGAATAGGACAAGGGGCAGTGGGAACAAACCAGAATGCAGAAGGCTTCACTTAAATGTAAGGAAAAACTCCTTTACTTTGGGAGTGGCTGAACACTGAAATAGATTTCCCAGAGAGGTGGTAGAATGTCCACTGGAGAATTGCAAAATGTGCCTGGACACATTCCTGTGCAACCTGATCTAGACAAACCTGCTTCAGCAGGGGGGTTGGACTATATCCCTGGAGGTCCTTTCCAACCCCTAGCATTCTGTGGTTTCCCATGAGTTGGAGTGCCTCTCAGGATAGGTTTTGCAGAAACTGCAGAGAACAGATTTTGTCAGGATTTAGGAGAGTAAATTTTACAAAGACTTTCAAGATCATCTGCCAAGAGATGCTGACAGAGGGTACAAAGATCGTCTGCTGACAGATACTGACAAAGGAGAACAGTGAGTAATTCATGACAGCAGCATTTTTGTGAGGTTTCAAAGATCTTTTGGTACTGATAATTTATTGCAATTTGCAAAAAGAGAGTAGATTAACCTCTCTGTCTGTGTGTATGTATGTATTAGCCTCTCTGTGCATGTGTGCTTGTGTATGTGGGATTCAATCCAGGAAACTTTGTTGTAAGCCTCAGGTGAACCTCGCTGTTTTCCAAATCTTTAATCATAGAATGGTTGAGGTTGGAAGGGACTTTAAAAATCATCTGGTTCCAACTCCCATGCCAAATAAGTCACTGTAAATTTTATTAAATCACTCCGATAATTAAATATTGTTAAAAAAAAGTTCAATTGAATCTTGTGATTTACTGGAACAATGTTAATAAATCTTAAAATGCTGCCACCTTAAAGTTGTGTAGGATACATGTAGTAAGTAGCAGAGTGAATTTTGCCACTGTGCTGTCTGATATGAGTTAGGAACTTCTCCCCACCCCACCCCGCCACTACTGAAATTTACCAGACTAGCTCAGAAGGCTTGGAAGTAAGATGAAGGTATATTTACAGCAAAGCAAATTGTACAAGCATATATACACAATATTTACAAGTATTTACAGTTAGATACAAACTAGAAATAACAGAGAAATCCAGACTCCCTCCTGGACAAAGAAACTGCCCAGAAAGGGCTCAAAACTACCCCTCTCTTTCTTGCTCTACTTTCCCAGACAGACAAACAGAACAGCCACCAAAGATTATGTTGATTTCTGTCGGCAGAGTTTAGTGGAAAGATATTAGAGTGGAGCTAAGAGTTAAGTGAATAGATCCAGCTACACAGACCCAAATGGGAGAGATTACTTACATTTTTATCCCTCCCAGCAAACCAATGAATGATATAGACTTCATCATTATTGTTTTTTCACAACCAATGATCTAATTTCTCTCATTAAAATATTCCAATTAGCTTCAAGCCAGCTCAGCTGTCTTAAGTCACCTTTTAAGAAATTCATATTAAAATCACCCTTGAAAATGCTTTAGATGGTGATTATTTGAGTAATAATGAGGTGATTCTCCCCCTTTACTCAGCTGTTGTCAGACCCCATCTGGAATACTGTGTACAGTTCTGGAGCCCCCCGCACAGAAAGGAAATGGAAGTGTTGGAGCGGGTCCAGAGGAGGGCCACAAAGATCATCAGAGGGCTGGAGCAGCTCTCCTATGAGGACAGGCTGAGAGAGTTGGAGCTCTTCAGCCTGGAGAAGAGCAGGCTTCGAGGAGACCTTCCAGTATCTGGAGGGGGCCTACAGGAAGACTGAGGAGGGACTATTTGTAAGGTCTTGTAATGACAAGACAAAGGGCAACGAGTTTAAACTGGCAGAGGGTAGATTTAGATTGGATGTTAGGAGGAAGTTCTTTCCAGTGAGGGTGGTGAGGCACTGGAACAGGTTGCCCAGGAAGGTTGTGGCTGCTCCCTCCCTGGAGATGTTGAAAGCCAGGCTGGACAAGGCCTTGAGTGACCTGTTCTAGTGGGAGGTGTCCCTGCCTATGGCAGGGGATTGGAACTAGATAATCCTTGAGGTCCCTTCCAACCTTACCATTCTATGATTCTAATTTTAACACTCATTTGTGGCAGTGGAATCCACTGGAGTCTTTCTGGCCACAGCTTTAGGGCGTGGAAAATTTCCTCGTCACAAAACTAATGATACCTGGCACCTTTTTCAAGCAATCAGGTGGGTCCATACCAAAAAATGTCCATATGAGCAATTTTGTAGCTTCGTGTCTGTCTTCCTGTGAAATGGTTGCTCACGCTGGTGTTGGGAGGAGGCAGGTATTGGGAAAGGCTAATGAACAGATTGAATGCACTGGCAGCTGTCCTGGTCTAGGCCCTGCAGACTGCACTTCGAAAGCAAGTGGACTGGATTACTTGGCTAAGATTTCTATGTGTGGTTAATTGTTTTGTTTCTTCTGCTGGTTTGATTTGAAATAACGTTTTTCACGTTTAGTCTGGCCGAGGTCTTAAAGAGCAAATAGGTTTGCAGAATACAAAATTCATTGTTCTGGAACAAAATGAATGTTTTAAAACCAACATTTTAGTCTGGAAATGTATTCAATAGTAACCCTGTACAATTCATAGACTAGAAGTAATGGAAAACACCCTACTGGTTTGTGTAGAGAAAGTAATGTACCTCTACATATATATCTTTGCCCTAGGATGTGGTGTCCAGTTACAGCTAAGCAACATAACTGTGTGCTCTTCCTAAAACTGAGCAGTTTATAATTTCCTCACTGTGTTAGTTTACTCATCCCTGCCCACATGTCCTCACTGCTGTGCAGTGATTGCATGTTTGTAGGTGTGACCCTTCACACAGTCTTTACAGCAAGGTTAACCCTTTGAATAAGGAGTAGTTTTCCATGCAGTCTCTCTTAGCACAGAACAAGGA
The DNA here is from genome assembly GCA_013399055.1 of Ramphastos sulfuratus. Lineage (NCBI taxonomy): Eukaryota > Metazoa > Chordata > Aves > Piciformes > Ramphastidae > Ramphastos > Ramphastos sulfuratus. The sequence continues at coordinate 18,278 of WBNM01006899.1, read as the reverse complement.
GTGTTACCAGTCTGAAGACAGACTGCCTTTACTGCTAGGATGCAATTTGATGCTACATCAGCTTGTTTCACAAAAGTAAATCCTCAGGTAACTGGCATCCCCAGGCAGTGGCAGAGACAGGGGAAAGTGCAGTACAGGCGTGGGGAGAATGGATGAGGAGGAGAGTGGAGGTGTGGAAAGTAGAGGGAGCTCTAGAGTAAGCTTCCTTTTACACTGCCCACAGCCATGCAGAGCCTGGACTGCTGGAGTTTCCAAGTTTTATTCAGTGGGTTCAGTAGGTTGGTTTGTTTAACTGGCATTAGTTACTCGCTCCTGGGTGAACTCCCAGCTCTGCAGGCAGTATGTGATGGTGCCTGCTGGTACAGTGTGGCCTCTGTCCCAGTGTACTTCAGAAACTTCTATGTCATGGTAATGTGACATGACCTTTGTAAGGCAGTAGCCTGGGCCCTGTGCTTGCAGCTTTTTCTGCTCAGCCCTGCCAGTGCAGTCAATTTTCTGGGCTGTTGTTTTGGCAGTTTTTCAGCAAGGGAACATTTGCTGCTTCTTCCTTCAGACTTATGCCTGCTCGTGTTTAGTTTCACTCAGTCCATATTTTATTTGGTAAGAAAAACAGGGTGAGGAAAAAGGACTCCAGTGCTACATTACTTCAGTTATCACTGAAATCTCTATTGCAGCCTTTTAAAGGATCATATTTAAGGCTCCCGAATGAGCATGCTGTATATAGTAATGGAAGTACTGTGAGGTATAGAAGTGGTGAACGTTACTAGATGCAAATCAATGTTTCTGATGGTTGAAACCCTCAATCAGTGGATGTCAACCTCCTCCTCTATTTTAAGGAACTTGCATTCACCCTAATTTCTGTCTTTTCTGAGATGGCTCTAGAATGATAGCCTGCTGTAGGTGCAGACAGCCTGTTCTGCTTCCCACTATTGAGAAAGCTATTTCCAAATGAGAATACTGCAGCTAGAAAGTAAAACAAACAAATAAACAAACAAACCCCCCCCCAAAAAAAAACAAACAAGGAAAAAAAAACCCACAACAAATGAACAAACAAACCCCCCAGAAAATAGACAAAAATTACATTTGAACTGAACTGAAGATTTGAATTTAAGACTTCTTAATACACAGCATGTTTGTGGGTACAGGAAAGGTGATCTCCTGGTAAATTAGCCTGCTCTTCTGCTTCAGACTAGTGGCTACCAGGCAATGAGGTACTTAATTGCCTGATTTCAGGGGAAAACATCCCCTCTAGATGCATATTTTTCTGATAGATGGCTGTTGGAAAGTGATGCACAGCTAAACAGAAGTGACTAGGAAAGCCACTGGGATAAGTGCAAGGGACAGTTGTATTGCTGGCACATTAAGTGTATTGCAACTAATGACAGTGAGATTCTAGTGCAAGGACTTTGATATAAAGAAACTGAGGGAAGCAAGTTGCACATAGTGGCACATAGCCCAGGAATTGGGGAATATGAAGACACTAGAATAAAGCATTTTTTAAGACCCTTAGTTTTGCTACTCAAACTTCACAGAAGACTAGCTCCAGGAGTGACATATCCCCCTTTCACCAGGGTGACATAACCACCTTTCACCTCAACTTAAGTTGAGCCAACATAGAGAGCAAAAGTCGATTGCACTCAGTGACAGAGAAAAGTGTAACAACAAAGCTTGGACTGCTCTTTCTAGCCATGTGTTCAGTGGCTTATTTTTATATTGGCCCAATTAGTCTTGGCATTGCTCAGGTTCTTAATCTTTGAGTTGCGACATCTGTACTGTGTACTTTCATTCTTTCCAGTTAGTGATTCCTGGTTGTTGGCAGGACTACACTGTACCTTCCCAGATTACTCAATAGAGGTTTATTTCCAAAGCAAACTCTTCAGTCTTTGCTCCTCCTCCTTCTATCCGGTTTATATTGTCCATGCCCAATCCAGGAGCTGCAAGACCCCAGCCATGCTCGCTTCCCAGCTTCTCCTGCATGCTGCAGTCTTGGGACTCACAATCCTTCAGGCCCTTGCCTCCAACACCTTCACTGCAGCTGTCTACGAGCACGCAGTTATCCTGCCAGATGCCACTGACAAGCCTGTTTCTCCCAAAGAGGCTTTGGCCCTGATGAACAAAAACATGGATGTCTTGGAAGGGGCCATCAAAGAAGCTGCCCTACAGGTACAAGATGTATTGTGAGGATTGTTAATTAGTGTTTTCTTCTGCTAATGACTTTCCTGGTTATCTGTTGATGGATGAATTCTTACCGGAATCTGTTGTGTCAGGGTGCCCAGATCATTGTGACTCCTGAGGATGGCATCTATGGCTGGCGTTTCACCAGAGAAACCATTTACCCCTACCTGGAGGATATCCCTGACCCCGCAGTGAACTGGATTCCCTGCACTGACCCTACAAGGTGATTTTATTTTTTCTGCAGTGAGTTATGTGGTTTCAAACTAGCACATCATGGAGTCATGAGCTGCTTGCAGTAAATGCTTAAGAACCGCTAATGGTTTTGACATGAGGGTAAATTTCAATCACAGTTGTATAGGAAGGTAAGTGACATAATAAAATATAATCTGTCCAAGGCAAATTGGTGAGGGAACATTAAAAAAAAAAAAAAAATTAATTAGACCTATTTTCCTTGACATGAAATTCAACCAATATGCAGACTTTAGATTACTGAATGTATAGGAAACATCTTGGTTTCTGGTCTGAGAAAAGCTTTGATGCCAGAACATGCTGTTTATCATTCTGTTTCTGTTTTTTTCACATTATTTTGGATAGAACTGGCTGTATGTTCTTTTTATTTGTTTTGTTGGTTTGTTTGCTTTTTCACAAGTGCTGTGTTCAAACAAAAGCAGGCATGCTATTTCTGTGAACAGCCAAGAATTTGTTTCTGAGTAGCAAACGACAGAGTTGATGATCTCAGTAGTCAATAGTCCAATCTTCTGACTTTGGACTATAAACATAGAAACTTCTATTCTTAGTTTTTCATATTTAAGATCAGATAAAGTCCCCATTGCTAGAATCTTTGTACTGTAGAACATGGTCTGTCATACAAACATCATATTTTATCATGAATGAGATATCCTTTGTTGAATGCTGAACTTCAGATCTGTTACAGCATGCAGTAAGTACTCAGTTCTGGAACTACAGCTGTGGGCTGCCTTTTTCACCATGGCTGTCTGCATCTGCTCAGTGATGATATACTTAGAGCATGTTACTACATCTGTGAGGGTGTAATTTCTTAATGGTCTAGAGAGGAAGACTCGCAGTGGACAGAAGTGCCTAGGTATCTGAGACATAAATAGGTGAAGTACAGAGTCTATCACTCACTGAATGTGATGTGTGGAGTTCAGTGTGTCTAAGCAGAACTTTATTCCAGTTCTTTGCACAGTGACTTCTGTGAGTGTGATCTGTGGTATCCCTTCCTTGTGCTTAATCAGTGTTTTCATTAGTGACTTGTGGGAATGTAACACCTGTAACCACTGTACCATCAGAGTCTGGCATGCCCTATTCTTTGGTGTTTTATGTGTCCTGCCTGATGGCCCTCCTGTGTGGCCCATGCACTCCTTGCAAATCCATACGAGTCACCACCTTCAGATGGGTGTCTTCTCTCTTTCTGGCTTGGAATGGTTACTTCAGAGATGGTGCTACTTTACGGCACATGGCTCATGAATGTGAAACTGTTTATGCCATAACTAGAGGATTGTGTGCTCCCAGCTGTAGGAGGAGATGAATTTCTTTAACCACACTGTTCCACATCTCCACTCTGCTTGGTGTGTCAAAGGCCCAGAACTTCAGTTCTTAAGCTCCGCTGTGCCAGACACTAGATTTGCCCAGCAACTCCTCTCCTGCCCTTTTCTAGCTCTAAAATTATTGGCTTGCTGCAGAGCACATTCCAGGTGCCAAGGGGTGCTAACAGGCAGTCCAAGGGCTGGGGAGGGACTATTTACAAGATCTTGTAATGACAGGATGAGGGCCAATGGGTTTAAACTGACAGAGGGAGGATTTAGACTAGATGTTAGGAGGAAGTTCTTTACAGTAAGGATGGTGAGACACTGGCACAGGTTGCCAAGGGAGGTTGTGGCTGCTCCCTCCCTGGAGGTGTTCAAGGCCAGGTTGGACGAGGCCTTGAGAGACCTGTACTAGTGGGAGGTGTCCCTGCCCATGGCAGGGAGTTGGAACTAGATGATCCTTGAGGTCCCTTCCAACCTTTCTATGATTCTGTATCCTTCTGGACACCAATAGGAGGCCTTGAGACCTACCTCAAGGTCCAGGAAGCCACCTGAGAGTGCTGCAGCAACCCTGTGTATCTGCCTGCCTGCCATGACAGCAGAATAGAAGGTGCTGCCAGTGTGCCCATAGCATTCCAGTGATGGACACTGCAGACAGACTTTTTTATTCTTTTTTTTTTTTTTGTCTTTTCCATAAAATACATTAGATTTGCTCCTGCTCCAGTGCAGGAACGACTCAGCTGCATGGCCAGGAGGAACTCCATCTATGTGGCTGCAAACATTGGGGACAAGAAGCTGTGTAACTCCAGTGATCCCAGCTGCCCCAGTGATGGTCGCTACCAATACAATACCGATGTTGTCTTTGATCCAGAAGGGAAACTGGTGGCTCGTTACCACAAGGTAAAGTGGCCTTGAAAAGTCAGGAGCTGTCTTTTCCACTACTTCCAAAATGTCTCCATTTGGCATGAGAATTAAATGCCAGTCATTGTCTCATAGTAGATTTTTGCTTCTGTTTTATAATTTAAAAGAATCTGTCTCTTGCTGTGAAGTGCTGACTCCAGATTTGCATTTGCTGTCATATTTCTCAAAAGTGACTAGAATGAAAAGTGATTTCTCAATCTAGTGCACATGGTTTTATTTGACTTCACTTCATCAACTCTCTATTACTGCAAATCCTGCCTGTTAAGTATCTTTAGTTTTCAGTGACGGGTTTTCACCAGACTACCCCTTCACGTTCCAGGGTTTTAGAGCATTCGTCTGCATCTTGTCTTAGGTGAGCAGTCTGGTGTAAGGAAGATGAACTCTTTCCTATTGGATTTTTTATCTAACTAATAATGTTTCAGCATGGTTTTTGCAAAACAGAAATTATCTTGGCAGAACCACAGACATAAGCTGAATGTGAAAACAGATGAGGGCATTGAAACATTTGTACACAGTGAACGTATCTGCTTCCGGTTTTATGTGCCTGCCTGCACAAGGTTCATCAGTTATTTGGGGTCATCTGCCAGGTAGCATGCCAATGTGACTAAACTGAAGTCAGTTGTTTATTTAGTGTACTACAGGTGATATTTCACCTGGTTCTTCATAGACTATGCTAAAACATTTATTTGTGAGCAAACTGGGTGAGGGGGGCACTGGTAATCTGAGTCTGGTCCCCTGTGTGCCAGCATGGCATGACCCAGGCACTAAGTTGCAAGTTCAATGAACTCAAACCTCTTTGCTGACTCTGTACACAAATTTATTCTCCATACCACATGGAGGTTAAAGACTTTTACTAAACATGATTGTGGAGGAAGAAAGAAAATGTTGGAAAGCTGAGAATGTTGCTAACTTACATTTTCATGTTGGCTATAAGTGGAATGAAATGGGTTTTATTCAAAATTAATATAGTTTAATAATCATGTGTATTATTTTTTGTATTAATATTTGGGTGAAAATTACTTAGTCTTGCCACAAACTTATTTAATCAGGTTCAAACACATGGTCATGGATAATTACACAGAGGGAAACAGGCAATCTAGAACCAATTAAGAAAACTAGCAATAATAAAAACATTAAACTGGAAAGAGATGCTTGTGGTCGATATGCGGCTTGACCACTAGGGGGAACTCGAGGGACTCCTTTCTGCTGAAGGCAGAAGGCACTTAGAGCTTAATTACAAAGAGGCTTTTGAATATTTACTCACAAAAAATGTATCTCTGGATTCTTGGGGCTGAATTATCATTTCAGATAGTACCCTCAACACTTGGAGGCATTTCTGTTGGTGAGCTGGTACTCCGTTGAAAGCCTTTGCAGTTTCCTCAGGCTCTGGATTTCTTCTTGGACAAACAGTGTCCTTTTCCAGGTCTGCTGCACTTCTTAAACTCCAGACTTGGCACTATGTCTTGCAAATGTGCAGACAGGCACAATGTCATGCTGGTGGCTAATTCTTGCCTATCACGTGAAGGCACTTAATGCCTACCCCTGATAAACTGAGGCATGGCAGTTCCAAGTGGACACAGCAAAGTTGGTTTGAAGCTTATCAAGCAGAGCACAATGTTGCAGAGCAGAATGAGGCAGAGCGTGAGGAAGGCAAGCACTAGCAGGGTACAACAGCAAAGCACAGCAGAGCACATTGTTTTTTACTTTGTTCCTATATTTATCAGTTGCCTGAGTCTATGGCCCCTTGGCCACAGAGCCTGGCCAATCAGAATGGCAATTTGCCAAACTTGGCCATTTAAGGTGAGGCTAGGGCTTGCTTTTATCCCTATTAGGGGACAACACAAGCAAGTGCCTGAACACGTGTGGGAACCTGTTTGCCATTATGAAGGAGACTTGGTGGCACCAGGCCTTTGTCTTCCTTCCCGTCCTGCTCCCCGCTCGCAGAGGGGAGGAGAGGTGAGCAGGGGACATGTCTGGACAAGCCAGAACATGCACTGGGCCTATATTGGCCTTCCTCCACACTAAGGTCATCATCACTGCTTTTTCTTCTCTGCAGTCTCTCAATACTGTCACAGTTCCTGCTGGTGCTGTGTGCTTCCAGTCTCTGTACTTATGTGCATCTTTATGCCAGGGTCATCAGTTCTGTCTCTGGGCACTAGATCCTTAATGCTTCTCTTCCATTATTATTTCTTTCATGTGCATCTTTCAGGTCACCAGAATTATAAACAAGGTAGGGAGAATGGAAAGATTATTTTTACAGGAGTTGCAGGTGGCTGACACCAACAGGCCTGCAGATAGCTGCCTGCTTTCCTAGCTAGATGCCATGGTAATATATTTCCCCATATTCACCTTTTATGCTCTATGGTGATCATACAATTTTAGCTTGAGTTCCTATATGTGAGGGCCATACATAAGTCAAACACCCTTTCTGAACAGTTTTAGGAAATGAATCCAGGATATTGCAGTAAGTGCCTTTAACCAGTGTCTCTATTTTTCTTCCCCTGCAGTATAATCTCTTCATGTTAGAAACTCAGTATAATAATCCAAAAGAGCCAGAAGCCGTCACCTTTGAGACCCCTTTTGGGAAGTTTGGCATTATCACTTGCTTTGACATCCTCTTCCATGACCCTGCTGTGGCCCTGGTGAGCAAGTTGCAGGTGGACACTGTGCTCTTCCCGACAGCTTGGATGAACGTCCTGCCATTTCTGACTGCAGTTGAGTTTCACTCTGCTTGGGCTATGGGCATGGGTGTCAACCTCTTGGCTGCCAATGCACACTACACCAACTTGTCTATGACAGGTAATCAATTCTCACTGTGTCTGAAGAATATTTGTAACCATCAATCCTCTTCTCCCTCTTCTCCGAGATAATTTTAGCTGGAATGTGAAGAATCTGCTCGGCAGATTTTAAACCTGACAAATCCTGTCTCTACTGGTGCCATGCAATGCACAGCAAAAAATGAGATGTTTTCCTCACCTCAGCTTTGTAGTGTTTTCCTTTCTTTCTTTTAGTATCTCTAAACAGTCAGTAAGTTACTGCTTCTTCTACCTAAGTAGAAACTTCTGAACTCTCTTTTCCTCTCCACCAATAAGTCTGAGACTGAATGCCATACTGTACATACACTTGTAAACCACATACATGGCTCTGTTTATTCTGGCCAAATGAAAGACTTATTTGTAGGTGCATTTAACATAGTTGTGGAAAAGCATTAAAGACAAATTGTCAGAGCTGTGGCAGTAACAGTGCTAAAAACCTGCATTTCCTTCTAAAAATCTTGCATTGATTTTATGGGATTATTTCATCCAGACTATATCTTCACTGAGCTGTGAAACCACGGTAATGGCTTGAGGCTTCTCATTTGAAATGCCTGACAGCTTACTACTGCTTGTCCATTTTATGTGGCCCTTCAGCAGTGATGGGTATGACAGATGTTCTTTGATTTCTCTTGTCACTTGTCACTGCTCAGCTGTGAATTCCCCACGTGGAAAGGAGTCCTCTGCTAGTGTAAGTGGGAATAGACAGCTGCTATTTCCTTCTGTGTCCACCAGGACAGGCCTATGGTGTTCATTTGTGCTGTGTTTTGTATTATCTCAATCATATATGGTCCTTTTACACCAGTTACCTGAGAATAAAGAAGTTCTCAAGCAGCAGTGTTGCATACAACTGAAAAGAGGACTAGGGAGGGTATAAACACAACCATAAACATAACATCCTCTGGCTATGCTGAGCAGACTTCATTCAGAGAAATGCTATTCTTTGCCAAAGCATGAGCTCGTTGTACTGAACTGCTAATGGTCACCTTAGTTGAGACCAACATTTTTGCTACATAATAGTGGATAAGCTAGCAGGAGGGACAATTAAGAGACCAATATGAAATTTTTTATTCTTTTTAGGCTGACCATTTTGCTCTCCTCAGGGAGTGGTATTTATGCACCGGATGGAGCCAGAGCGTACTACTACAATATGAAAACTGAGGATGGTCACCTCCTTGTTGCTGAACTAGATTCACAGCCTCGCCTTTCTGCTGCCTCCTCACCTGATATCAAGTGGAGCTCACATGCTTTGAGTGTTGAAAGACTTTCACTCAATGACCACGATTTTAGAGGACTCATCTTTCATGACAAGTTCACTTTCACTGAGATCACCAAGCCTGAGGGAAATCTCAGTATTTGCCAGAAAGACCTTTGCTGTCATTTGAGCTACAAGATGGCAGGGAAAAGAGAAGATGAAATTTATGTGCTGGGTGCTTTTGATGGGCTTCATGTTGTCGAAGGACAATACTATTTGCAGGTAATGACTGTTGGGAGGGGAAGCACTTACTTTAGGAAGCTTCTTTACAGGAGAAACCTTCTACTCTGTAGGGGAAAAAGGCAGTGACTTTCTTGTGTGATGGAGTCCTGGCATCATGTTTGGTAGCAATGGGAAGCAGTGGCTAAAACATGCAAGCCTGCTTACTTTGAAATCTAACAAAAGCAGTGGAGGTCACTAAACCTCTTCAGTTCCTCACTTTTTTTTTTTAGGCATGCCATATTGGCTTAATTTAGGTCCTGTTTTTGTCACTGTCTGAAGTAAGTGTTCTGAATCTCCTCTAAGCTTCATCAAATGGTGTTAAAAAGTCATATCTATCTTTATTAAATACACTGGTAATTTAAAGTCAGAGATGTTAATTTTTTGTCATTTACTCAAATGGCTTTACTCAAAGTGACTTCCAGTGGAAATGTCCACTCCTCCTCTCTTTTAATCAAATAGGAAGGGAATGAGTTACATCCTGGCTGAGCTTACTTAAAACCTCTTTACCTCCATAATTAGGTTATTGTACCTGTGGGTTATTCTTTAGTTACTTCTGTCAGTCAATATGGCATTTGCATATCAGTGGCTAGAGAGTGTGGGGGGAAGATTCAGCTAATACGTTTAAAGAAGATAGCTTGAATAAATTCAGCAATTGTGGAAGCTGCTAGATAATCCCTACCAGAGCTGAATTTCCTAGAAAAGACAGAAATGTTCACTTTTCCCTCTCAGTATTTTTTTTAAAATTCCTTCAGAGCTTTATTCTTTATTTCTGTGCTATTTTCATTTCATCACAAAACCATATTTGCTGATGAATAATACTGATGTTTGCAGACACTCTGCTTCTGTCCTCCAATATCAGCCACAAACAGAAACACCCAACAACCAGCTGTCAGCAAAACCAGCCAGCATCCTTTGAATCTTCATGAAACTGCTTAGCCCTACTTTGTATTTCTTTGTGATGTCCACAAACATTTATCATTGCCATTCCTACTCTCCTCTGTGTGCTACAACTTTAACAAAACTGCAACAGAGGATACTAACTTCATCACCTTGATGTACAAATTCAGATTTCCCATGGACTACTAGGCCATCTAATGGATTGTCATTAGCAATGTACTAATACAAGTAAGAGGACCTGTGTGTACAGTTGCACAACATACCCATGAGGAGGGCTTTTAACATTTGCCTAAAATTTCCATTCACAAACTCATTTTACTAAGGTGTGGTAGAGAAATGGCAATTAGAAGAATCAGTGGAAGTGACAGATTTGGTTTCAGGGATGAAGTAAGGTGTATTTAACATCAGAAACAGGTTGTTTCTAACTGCTAAAGCAATGAAGATCTGACATACCCCCAGCTGGATCAAGGGGTGAAAAAGCAAACTACAACTGAAAAGAAGTTGTTTAAAGATTATGAGACAGACCCTGAGATGGTCATCTACTCCAACACATGCTAGCTTTGATGACATCAGGCTTTCCTACCAATTGTTTTCATCTTGCTAAATACATTATTGTTTTCCCCTCCCCACAGATCTGCACACTGCTCAAGTGCAAGAGCACAGATCGGAACACATGTGGGCAGCCAGTGGAAACAGCTCAGACCAAGTTTGAGATGTTCTCCCTCAGTGGCACTTTTGGCACCAACTATGTCTTTCCAGAAGTTTTGTACAGTGGAGTGCAGCTGGCACCTGGAGAGTTTGAGGTAATGGGGCCCACTCGAGCTGTGTCATCCTGGGTTCTCAGTGGAATAATAATGAATACTGTACCTACAAGAAGAGACTGAGGGAGCTGAGGCTCTTTAGTTTGGAGGAGACTGAGGGGGGACCTCATGAGTGGTTATGAATATGTAAAGGTGAGTGCCAAGAGGATGGAGGCAGGCTCTGCTCAGTGATGCCCAATGACAGGACAAGGGGCAATGGGTGGAAGTTGAGGCATAGGAAGTTCCATGGAAACAAGAAGAAAGTTTTTTTCCCTGTGAGGGTGACAGAACTGTGGAACAGGCTGCCCAGGGGGATTGTGGAATCTCCCTCTCTGGAGATAGTCAAGACCCACCTGGATGCATTTCCTGTGTGATCTGGTATAGTTGACCCTTCTCTGGTAGGGAGCTTGGACTGGATGATCTTTTGAGGTCTCTTCTAGCCCCTAACATTCTGTGATTCTGTATAAAATAAACTGTCTCAAAACAGCCAAAGTGAACTTGCTCATAGTGAATAATTGGATGGATGAAATGCCTTTTAATGAAGTGATTAGTCAGAGATGTGGTCTGACATGCCTTCTTCCTGTTTTGTCACATCTTTCTGAGCTGTTAGCATGTCCATATGAGTACTCTAATCATGTCCTCTTACCATTTTCAATCAGGTGTTGAATGATGGCCGCTTGATAAGCAAGGCAAGACCAACAAAACCAGTCATCACTGTGACACTTTTTGGACGATGGTATGAAAAGGATCATCTTGAAACAAACCTCACAACCACCAGCCTTTCTGTAACAGTACCATAACTGTTAAGATAACAGCTGTACACTGTTAATCTCATGTCTAAATGAGATGCAGCATCCTCTACTGTAACTGTCCCAGTTATCTTTCTTATTTAGGGTTGCTCAAACTTGTCAGTGTTCTTTGTTTAGTAATTATGCAGCCATAATATTTTATTGCTGCCACTTACTGGGAAATATCTATTCTGTGTCATAAGATTACTAATCTTTTATTAGCACAAAATGGCAGTTGTTTGTCTCTCTGTTTTCTGGAATTTTATGTTTCTAGCACTCAGAGAATCAGTGTTGTGAGCCAGAGGATACATTCTTACTAAAATATCATTGCATATTTTGTAATTGCAGATAATTATGAGACCAGTAAATAAAAACAGTGAAAGCTATTTTATGGCACCATTATAGAAAGCTCAATAATGCTTTGTCTCAGATATATTACTTAAACCTTTTTTTTTGTTCCTGTTTGTGTTGCTTTGGCTCTATTGCCCTTATGCCATTGATGCATGTTGAGTGGCCCATGGCAGCACAGAATAAGCCATCATGGGGGCTAAGGGCTCTGACTGAAGAGCCAAACCTGAAACAAAACCTATTGCTGCTTCTTGGTCAGAACTCACAATGAATTATCATTGCTTTGAAATCTCTGTGGAAAGTAGCTCAGAATTGAAACCTCAAAGTATTCTGCTTACCAGTTCTGAACAACGGTTTGTTGAAGCCTGCTGGCTGATGCTATTCAGTGCTGTAACTGTTTCCACCCAGTAAGAGGTCACAAGTGACCTGGTATGATATTGCAGCTCCTCCCTCCCATCTTCTTTCTTTCTGTTTCAATAAAACACTTGTGAAATAATCCTTGTCCTTGGCTTCTTTGTGACAGCACTTGACTGGTATTGCCATGCAGGTGAATTTGCTGTAGGGATTAGGGTGTTTAGATTTCTAGTTCCTGCTGAGAAGACACCATTCACATCTTTGCTTCCTCTTCCCACTCCATGACCTGTGCTTTGTTGCTGCTGCTGGACCCTACTGACAGTCCTTCAGCATATCTGTATAAAGATATGCATGTTCTGTGGCAGTCTCTTTCAAGAGTTTATTAGACAACCTTACTACTCTAATTTACCCTTCCTTTTCCCCATGCTGGCACCATTTGTGGTCTGAGCATAGTTCTCCCAAGGCCCACAGTCCCATGTTCTTCTGTTAGCTGGTGAGACATTGCTCCAAACTCCAACACTCCAAAGTTCATGTGCACCACATGAACTTTTCTGTTTTCAGGTGTAAATAATCACTCACATGCTGCATAACATAGTGTCATGTCTAACATAGGGATGGATTCATCAAAAGCTATCCAATGTACTCTGACTCATGGAAGATCAACATCATTGCTGCTACCTCGTTCACTGTTGGGAGTTAGTTACTGTCTGACTACAGACTGATCTCAGTGTGTTATGGGATTATCCGGTGTGATCCTCTTCCCATGGTGTCCTGGTAGGGCATGAATCCTGCCAGGCTGGTTTAAACCCTTGCTCACCTCCTCCTGTTCAGGGTCCAGGAGTTGAAGTAGATGAGCAAAACAAAGCCTTGAGGCTAGGAGCTTAGCACCATGTGTCAGGTGCCTGGTGCAGCCCCTCAACCTGCCTGCGTGGTCACACGAGGCACAAAGCTTTGAATTCATTGGGCGGGACAATGATGCTAATACCTATTGGCCAGTTTAATTTTCAAAATGATCTATTTAATGGGGGATGATTTAGAAGCCAAGTCTTTCTTACAAGCCTTTCTTATAAGCCTTTCTACATAGACAGCTCTCCTGCACAGACCTCCGCAGGGAGCAATACTCCTTATAGGCTCATTAAACTGGGAATCGCCATGGCCACGTGTGTGTGGCTTACACTGGCTCAGCAGCAACTCGTCTCTCTCTCTCTTCCCCCCTCTGCCTGGAATATTTTGTATTTCACCATGGGATCAACTGTGAGTTTTGGAAGCGTTCTTATACAGGAAACTTACTCAGGGACCAAGGAGTTATGAGTACCATATGCTGGAGTTAATGCTAAGCCTCTGCAGCATAGTTAGAATTTTTCCTGTTTCGCGTTCCTATTTTTCCAAGTTCTGATTGTTTAAACTGTTTAATTCTGTGTTAATAAATACCCTTTGTGCAACTATGTCCTGTTGACCAAAAATCCAAAGAATCTGAGGAAAATTTCCTGAATTTTTGAATATTAATAAAAATCTTCATACAAATATTAATAATCATAATTCATAACAGATTATTAATATCACGACACATGGCTAGAAACTCAGTGCAGACATTGGTCCCCCAGGATTGTGGCAGATGATCCTGCAACTCTCTCCCTGGACAGGGATCTAGGTTTAAAGGAGACAATGACATGTGAGAAGGTCTCATTATGGAATGTGGAAGGGATTACACGGGAGCATGTGGCCAGTTTCAGAGCTGAAAGGCAGCTCCTTCAGGCTCACTGCTGATACCGGTCCTCTAACTGAGGGAATATATCTGTAAGTAGTAAATGATTCCACCGTTGCACCTGGTGAGTCTCTTGAATTCAGGATTTGGTTGAAGGCCATCGTGGTTTCATTTAGGTATATCTGCACGTTGAGTATTTTCTTACAGAAGACTGGCATCAGCCATCGTGGCACTGAATTCTTTTTGCTAGGAGATTGCATAACACTGTTGCAAAACACGCTATTGTCTGGAGTGAGTCAAGCATAGAGAAGGTAGCCCTATGCAAATCTGCCATTACCCACATGCCATCTCAGTCTGTATAAAGACAAGGCTGCTTGTAACCACCCATACCAATAAACACCTCTTTGAGGGAAGCGCAGCAGGAAAGTGTTTCATTACCTGGCAGCTAACTTGGAACCAAAGAAGGTAAGAAACTTGGGCAACCAGATAGAAGTGGTTTTTTGTTCACATGCGGCTTTGGCTTCAAGATTGCTGATGGAGCAATCTGTAAGAAAGCAGGTTATGATAGGCAACATTTAGGAATTGTGACTCCCACAGTTGTGACTCTCTTGGGTTTTTCAACAGACGTCTTTGGGGACCAGAGACCTTCAGAGCTCAAGTCAATGAGCAGAGTATTGATGAGTTTGCTCAGACAAACGGCCTGCCAGGCTTCCCTCCTGTGATACGGAGCAGCCACTAAAGGTCCCGCAGCTCTGAGTTGGTGCTCTGCTGAGCTAGAGTGTCACAAGCAGTGCCAGTGTGGCAGCAACAAGCTTGGGGACAGCCACCTACTGCTGCTGCTCTGCCTGTGCTCTCCTGTTTGTCCAGGAATGTGTCTGTGCTGGTCTTTGCTGAGATTTCCCAAATTCAGGCTTGTTTTCCTGCTGTAACCTGGGCTTGCCTTGAGCTGCACTACTACAGAAATGCCATGGCTGAATAGTTAGTAAATCTAGCAAGTGAGATGTTTCTTCAACTGCAGCAATGGTGAATCTCTGTGACTTCTCTGCCAATGGTGTAAGGCAGTATTGCTCAATGCTGGTGGCTCTGCTGCTTTTAATGTTGTGATGGGCAGGGTGATGATTGCATCTCCCAGTGTCAGATTTCTGCCACCCTGGGGAATTCCCAGGATTTGTGCAATATTTTGCCTTTTAAATCTCTTCATCTTTGCTTGTCCGTTGCTTCCTCTTGGGTGAGTTCCAGACAAGAGACATGGTGCTTCCTAAAGCTAATGCCTCTGCTGTGCTTTTGGTACTGTCTGCTGTGAAGGCCTGTGCCCTGGAGAGCTNAAACCAGACAGTCCGAGAGTGTCTTTGCTCGAGTGTTGTATCTTTTGTATTCTTTTCTTATCCATCTCAGCAAGCCTATGAGTGAAGTAGACATCACCATTGTTTCCTTTTCACACCCTATAGTATAATTTTCTCCATTAAAATATTCCAGTTAGCCTCAAACCAGCACACACAGCCTTCTATGAGCACTGTGTGATCTTGTCAGAGGACACTAAAGTGCTGGTGATACTTGGAAAGGCCCTGGTGCTGATGATCAAAAGCAAGACTTCTGAGTGAAACTGCATAGCAAAGAGGAAGATCTTGGCAGGATGAAGAATATTCTCCTTGGTATGCTGCTGAATGGTCAATGAGTATCCAAGTTATGGTCCTTTACCCACACAGATGTACCACAGATTCAAACAAAAGGTTTTGTTTTCTGAAGCACATGAAACTACAGTAGTAATGCACTGTTTCGACAATAGAAAAAAACCCTGCTTTGTATGAGCATTTTCTCATACAAAAAATGCCTTTTGCAACATGGAGTATTAATAAAATTGTGTTGCTTAATTGTTTTTCAGAAAGCAAGCAAGTGTGCCAGCTGAGGCAGAGAAAGACAACAGCACAATTAAAGATTTAGTTCACACTGCAGTATGAACCTGGGAGGGCACTCCCAGGGTGCCTGCTGCAAGTTTAATACGCCATTGCCCCAGGGCAAGAGACATGACAGGACCGCGTGCCTCATAATCATGCTGCCATCTGAGCATACTCTATGCAGGGGACCTGTCTTCAGCACTGGCAGAATTCTCCACTGGTGACAGCCACATGCAGTCAGGTTTTTGTGGAATAGTGTGCTCTAAACAGAGGAGTTTGGGCTCACCTGAGATGGGGTTGGGAAGCCTGGAGAGATGTGTACAAATGGAGTGCACAAGTGCTCTCTTCATGGAGCCACATGTAAGATCAGCCTAGCTTCTGAAATCCTCTCTTACGTTTTTGTTCACCTTTTACTTGCAGCATTCCAATTCAGAAAAGAGATCCAGTTCCTGGAAATGTCTCATATAAATAAATGTCTTGGTTGTTGGCAGGACTATGCTGTATNCCTGATGAACAAAAACATGGATGTCTTGGAAGGGGCCATCAAAGAAGCTGCCCTACAGGTACAAGATGTATTGTGAGGATTGTTAATTAGTGTTTTCTTCTGCTAATGACTTTCCTGGTTATCTGTTGATGGATGAATTCTTACCAGAATCTGTTGTGTCAGGGTGCCCAGATCATTGTGACTCCTGAGGATGGCATCTATGGCTGGCGTTTCACCAGAGAAGCCCTTTACCCCTACCTGGAGGATATCCCTGACCCAGCAGTGAACTGGATTCCCTGCACTGACCCTACAAGGTGATTTTTTTTTCTGCAGTGAGTTATGTGGTTTCAAATTAGCACATCATGGAGTCATGAGCTGCTTGCAGTAAATGCTTAAGAACTGCTAATGGTTTTGACATGAGGGTAAATTTCAATCACAGTTGTATAGGAAGGTAAGTGGCATGATAAAATATAACATATTCAAGGCAAGTTGATGAGGGAATATTTATTTATTTGTTTATTTTTAATTAGACATTTTCCTTGAAGTGAAATTCAACCAATATGCAGACTTTAGGTTACTGAATGTATAGGAAACATCTTGGTTTCTGATCTGGGAAAAGCTTTGATGCCAGAACATGCTGTTTATCATTCTGCTTCTGTGGTTTTATCACATTATTTTGGATAGAACTGATTGTATGTTCTTAACACTAGTTTTTATTTGTTTTGCTGGTTTGTACCATGGAGTCATGAGCTGCTTGCAGTAAATGCCTAAGAACTGCTAATTATTCTTTTTGTTATTCTCTTAAAAAAGAAAGTATTGTAGAAATGGGATGCATTATACAAAACTCTTAATCAAATAGTATTGGGAATATGCAAGCATTGAGACAGCCTCAATTTAAGAATGAGAAAGGAGGAAAATGTGGCCATTTTATGAGGCAAAATAATTTTTTTGAAAACTTGTGTAACTATCATTTCAGTTTAACTGTGAAAACTTTCCGTAAGTGTAAGCAAGTTCCTTATCATATTAGATTAGACAATGTGATTCACTCCTCAGCTTATGTGGCTGGGTGATTTCTAGAACCACATTTCACAAAATATTTATTTATCTAGACCTGAAAGAAGTGATGTTTAGAGATCCAATCACTTGCACAGACTGCTGCATTACACAGGGCCCCTCTGTATAGCAGGGAATATCACAAGGACCAAGTCCACAGAATCACAGAAACATTCAAGTTGGAAAAGACCCTCAGGATCACCAAGTCCAACAGATATTGCTACTCTACAAGGTGCATCCTAAACCATAGCACCAAGAACTGCATCCAAATGACTTTTATACACCTCCAGGGTTGGTGACTCAACCACCTCCCTGGGCAGCCCATTCCAATACCTGACCGCTCTTGTTGTGAAAAAAATTTTCCTAATGTCCAGTCTAAACCTACCCAGTTACAGTTTCAGGCCATTGCCTCTTGTTCTAGCAGTAATTATCCATGAGAAGAGACCAGCAGCAGCCTCTCCACAACATCCTTTCAGGTAGCTGTGGACAATGGTGATTCTTCAGCCTGGAGAAGAGAAGGCTTCAAGGAGACCTTATAGTAGCCTTCCAGTATCTGAAGGGGGCCTATGGGAAGGCTGGGGAGGGACTATTGACAAGGTCTTGTAATGACAAGACAAGGGGCAATGGGTTTGAACTGGCAGAGGGGAGATTTAGACTGGATGTTAGGAGGAAGTTCTTTCCAGTGAGGGTGGTGAGACACTGGCACAGGTTGCCCAGGGAGGCTGCGACTGCTCCCTGCCTGGAGGTGTTCAAGGCCAGGTTGGATGGGGCCTTGAGTGACCTGTGCTAGTGGGAGGTGTCTCTGCCTGT
This sequence comes from Ramphastos sulfuratus, assembly GCA_013399055.1. NCBI lineage: Eukaryota > Metazoa > Chordata > Aves > Piciformes > Ramphastidae > Ramphastos > Ramphastos sulfuratus. The sequence goes on along the minus strand of WBNM01006899.1, from coordinate 211 downwards.
GGCAGGGGGTTGGAACTATATGATCCTTGAGGTCCCTTCCAACCTTACCATTCTATGATTCTATAAGTTCATGTAAATGCTGTAGCCACGAAGGGCTTATAGGCAGCTGCCTTAAACAGAGTGGAGCTAAAGTAATCTTTTGAAATCAGGGTGTAGAAATGCCTGAAAAGTTATTTAAAAATTATTCTAAGTTTACATATATATATATATA
>WBNM01006897.1:407002-431699 GCA_013399055.1 Ramphastos sulfuratus | reverse complement strand
TTTGATTTGATTTTTTTTTCCCCCACTTGCTGGCCCCCACTACTAATTGTAATCACAAAAGGCAAATGGGAAGGGACTGGGGGAGCAAGGCTGTGGTTCACCGGGGTCATGGTCTCCATCAGTCATTCTCCCAGCCTGTTGCTGGGTAAAAGCCTGGCTCCTTGGTTATCAAAATGACTGAGCAGTAAAAGCCTCTTTGCCCTCCCCCCCAAAAAAACTCAAAAGCTGTTTAACTGACTCAAAAAGCATGAACTTCCCATTGCAGTCCATAGAAGACTTTCTGTTGGCTTCTCTAGGCACAGAAGGGAAAACAGAGGGTTTGGTGACTCAGGCACAAACCTGGGATCTCTTCCTCTCTCTGACGCTGTTGGCAAATCCTTTAGGACCCGATTCAGTATGGGGCCAAATGCCACCATCCTGGTGCCATTCAGTGGGGCATGAGAGGACACACTGCTTGTCAGGACTGAATCTTAACTGTGCTGTGCCTGAGCTCCCCTCAGCTGAGAAATATCACAGTGCTAACCCTATGTTGCAGGATGGTGAAGCTCATCACTATTAATGCCAGGGAGATGCTTCCAGAACTCTAGATAAAAGGTGCTCAAGGAGGGAGAATTATATCAACATGGGCCAAGTAGCTACGGGGGATTCGAAATCTGTTTGTGTTTGTAGGATGTAACCACTAAGGAGGGAGAGACTGGGACAATGGAGCATGCACAGCACTAATGGAATGAGCGTAGGAAAGAGGATATCTCTGGAGACCCTTAGAAACCATTTCCCAGTGGTAAGATCTGCTTGGGTTGTTTGTTCTTCTTCCCAGATGAGAGCTGCAGTCGTGGACGCTTTTATCACTTATGAACTGGACTAGATGGAGGGCCAGAGAGCCTTCTGTAGGGATGAGCCTGCCTGGCTCTCCAGTGGGTGGTTCTGTGGATTTAACAGGTCTCAGCTTCCATTTCTGTCTGTCAGAGCTGTGCTTTGTAACAGAGGAATCTGGACTGGAATTTCAGACCTGTTTTTCATGCTTCTGGGATGCAGGTTTGGCGAGATGCGAGGGAATGGCTTGGATGTCTTGAGGCTGCAGCTGCAGCAGAAGGGTTGGGGTGGGCACATCCCCATCACATCTTGGATGGAGTCTTGGGATATGTTTTGGCCTGAGGTGTGGATCTGAAACAGACCCATAGTGGCATGTGAGCATGGTGGTTCCTTGAAGCTGTTTCACTCAGAGATTCACTTTTTCCAGCTGATTCATGTTCCAGGTACAAGTCTATTTCTTGCTATGGTGACAGTAAAGGTCGCTGAGGCTCCACATGCTAACAAGCCACGGTCCAGGCCGGAGTCTCCTAACAGGTTCTAAGCACTGTGGTGCCAAGAGCTGTACAAACATGATGACCTAGATGACCTTTAAAGGTCCCTTCCAACCCAAACCAGTGCATGATTCCATGATTCTGTGATCAACAGGACAAGGAGTGATGGTTTAAACTAAAAGAGGGAGATTTGAACTAGATAGAAGGAAAAAAATTTTCACAAGAAGGGTGGTGAGACACTGGCCCAAGTTGCCCACAGATATGGTAGATGCCCCATCCCTGGAACCATTCCAGGTAAGGTTGGATGGGGCTGTGAGCAACCTGCTCTAGTTGCAGACATCCCTGCTAACTGCAGTGGGGAGAGTTGGATTAGATGAATTTTAAAGGTCTTTTTCAACCCAAACCAGTCCATGATTCCATGAAAACAGGTTGTCCCTTGAGATCAAAACCAAGTTAAGACAAGCTGTTTGTCTGCCATCTGGCAACACTGAGAGACCTTTGGGCAAGCTGGTAAGAGACAGGCAGCATCCATCCCAGTTTGCCAGGAGCCTACATCCTTCCCTACCCACAGTCCCTCACACGCAGCAGCATGCACTGCTCTCACACTGCGACGTCGCCTCCCCTTTGCACCCTCACAGCCCCATTTTGTGCTCTGGGGAGCCTGAAGACCTGCAGCACACCATGCTTTTTTTGATGTTTTTTTTTTGTGTGTGTGTGTTTTATGTTGTGTTTCTTTTTTTTTTTTTTTTTTTCCCTCTCCTGGACACTTTAGTTAGGTTCTTTCTTCCCTCTCATTTTCTCTACCATCAAATGAAAGCCATTCAGACCAAAACGGTTCAGTCTGCTCTTTGTGTCTGGAAAACAGAACACCAAAGACAGCTGGACCTACCCGAGATGGCCACGGCCGTGGCAACAGTGGCTCTTTGTTAGCGCTGTTGTCTCTGCCCCTATCTCCAGTGTCTGGGGCCCTGTCTCTTTAAAGCTTTAGTGTGCTGTGTCAAAGCCAACAGAGAGTTCAGCTTATTAATGGATTTGCTAGGTTAATATCCCAACAGTTCGGCGTGCTGAGGTTTTTCGGTTCGGTTGTTGTTGTTGTTGTTTTTTGTTTGGGGTTGTTTGTTTTTTTGTTTTTTTTTTTACACCAGCATAATTTAGAAAAGGGAGGAGGGGGGAAAGAGAAAGATAATCCAGTCCCATTTCTGGGGAGGAGGGCAAGGCATGGCTCATTGCTTTGGAGAAATGGAGCTGGAATGGTTGGTCGGGGCCAGGAGGAGGTGGTGGCCCAGCCCTTCGCCTTCCTGTCTGGGTGTACATCTCTCTCTATCTCCTTCTCCTGCGGGGTTCCCTGCATCAAAGCTTCTTCCAGTTCTTATGCTAATGAGGTGCATTAATGCTTAATGACTGTGAACAGGCTTGTTTAATTGCACCTATCTGAGCAGGAGGCACGTTGGTGTATAAGAGGGAACGACCATGTAAGCAGCTGCATGCCCTCCTGGACAGTCTTAATTACATGTAAAACTGATGTGATCTAAACCACCAGGCTGGTGATTAGTTTAGTGAGGCAGGTGGTACTTTGCAATTCAGTGCCTCAGAAACTCTAGAGCAAGTGAGATCAGATTCTTTCGGAGGCTATGGAGGATAAGGCAAGCCCTGATCATCCTTGAATTTGATGTTGGGTGGGGACAAGCGCGGCGTAGTAGATTAATTTAATTAATTTATTGCAGTTAGTTTGCAAAGACATTATCCGCCAGCGTCTGTGCGGAATACTGAGCAGTCCCATTAATGCAATGCTATTTCGCCTGTAAATCCTCTCCCCCCGCCCCTTACAGGAGGAATGAGCTGCAGTGGTCTCAGCTTTCTGCAGCGTTATCTGGCGCTGCTTGAATCCGGCTGATTGTCTGAACTACAAAGGGGCCCGGCGCTAATGCAAAGCCATCCCCATTGGCACTAGACCTAGATTAATGACTCTGCATGCATCGCCTTGGCTCGAAGCTGGATTTCCCTAAAGCAGCTAAGGGCGCTGCTGCCTGCATTCCCCTACTGGTGCCTCTGGCCGGCTTGAGACCGTACTGCTGGTGAGAGCAGCTGATCTGGGAGCACCTCCAAGTGAGAAGGTTGTTAAGGAGGAGTGTACAGGTATAGAGGTACCTGTCATCGCCAGCCATCTGCTGCTAATTACCCAGCCTCCCTTTTTGCCGTTATTTGTTTTGCTTTTTATTCACCAGAGGGGAGATTATCGCAAAACCCCAAATCCTCACAACCTTATTTAGAAATCGCTTGGCACTGCAGTCCTGAACCCAGCAGGATTCTGGAGTCGGCCGTGCTCCCAGGATGGCATCTGCCAGCACGCCGTCCGTGTCTCTACGCCGGACCCTTGCCCTTGGCCTCCTCTCTCTTTGCTACCTCCCGGTCGCATGAACTCTCTGATCTTCCCCTCTCCCTGCCCGCCCGGGCCCCAGCGGAGGCTCTTCCTGACGTTACTCCCACAACAACCACTTCCTTCCCGTCCCGGCAGGCCCTGGCTCCACAACCGTCCCTTCCCGGCCCTCGCCCCGCACTATCTGCCTGAGACCCCTCTTCTGCTTCTCCGCTTCCAGCCACCGCTATTTGTTTTGTGAGGGCTTATCTCGGATGCGGAGGCTCTTTCCCATGGGTTGAGAGCCACGGCCGTGGCACTGCCGGGTGGGAGGCGACTCACGGCCCTGCTCTCACCCTCATAGAATCACAGAAGCGTTTTGGTTGGAAGAGACCTTTCAGATGATCGACTGTTAACTCAGCACTGCCAGGTGCTAAACCGTGACCCTCAGCACCTCATCTACACAGCTTTTCAGTCCCTCCAGGGATGGGGACTCGAGCACTGCTCTGGGCAGCCTGTTCCAGGGCTTGACAACCCTTTGGGAGAAAAAATTGCTCCTCGTGTCCAACCTAAACCTCCCCTGGTGCAACTTGAGACTGTTTCCTCTAGTCCATTCGCTTGTCCCTTTGGAAAAGAGATCAACCTCCACCTCACTCCAGGCTTCTTTCAGGGAGTTGTGGAGAGCAGTAAGGTCTCCCCTGAGCCTCCTTTTCTCCAGGCTAAACAACCCTAGCCGCCTCAGCCACTCCTCACAAGACTTGTTCTCCAGACCTTTCACTAGCTTCATTGCTTTTCTCTGAACATGCTCCAGCCTCCAATGTCTATCTTGGAGCAAGGAACCCAAAACTCTTCTGGTGGCTGCAACACCTGCAAAATTTTGGTGTTAGAAACCCACTATATGGGACATGTTTTAGCTAAACCACAGGGACTAGTTCCCCAGAATTAAGCATCTCCCCAACCCTGACACTCTTTAGGCTTGTTTGCAGGGAGGCAGTTTCTGCCCTTGACATCTTGGCAGCTTGTGGCAGGAAGGCAACAGGACAGGAGGTGTGGAAGGAGCAGGCTAGGTGTGTGTCAGGGGGATGAGTGCTGGAGCATCTTCCTCGATGTCTTCTTCAGTGTCTTCCTCCCAGCTGATATGTTTCCTGGCAGGAAAAGGTCTGTGGCTGTGGTGGGGCAGCAAGAGAGGGAATGGCAGGGGAAGGTGCAAGATGGCAGCTACCCTAAGAGGGGAACAAGACTCTGCCTGGTTTGGGTGGGAGCTCTCCGTCTATGGGTGTGAGTCCTGCTCTGAGGGACCACAGCTACCTGAGGGGAAGATGGAGACACCACCACCACTACCTGCCTTCTCCTCGTCTGCTCCATCATGGCTTTGCCTCCTCTTGTCCCGTTAAGGCACATTTTGGTGTGCCAACCCTTGGCCTTGTGGTGGCTCTAAGGCAGACTTTGGGTGGAAAAGATGACTTTTCCTCTCAGATAAGCCACCCTACACTCTGCTGTGTGGTGGCAATGCCAAGGCAGGCCCTGAGAGTCCTAATACTGCCTCTCCCAGGAACCCTAACCTAGCATAATGTCATTGTACCAGACCTCACAACCCCAGCAGCCACGGCTGCCCACAGTGCCATGCCCTCAGGTGAGCCAAGCACTCCAAGACACTCCACCTCTATGAAAGCAGGAGCATTTTACAGAGAGCTGGTGCAAAACTGGCCCTGCCATGGCAGTGGGGTACATCTGCCTTGGTGGAGGGACTCAACCCTGAATCGTCTGTGGGCAAAACACCCTCTCTCTGAACCTGAGCCCGAGCAAAACCTTTTTTTAGCACTCCCCTATTTGCCAAGCATACTTCCTTTCTTTTGATTCTTACCACCTACATACAGTCTGACTGCAACGGCAAAAAAAAAAAAAAAAAAAAAAGAAAAAAAAAAGAAAGAGAAAAAAAAAAAAAAAATTGCAACATTCAGTAGAAAGCTTTTCTGTCTAATGACGTTAAATTTATTAACCAAAACTCCAGCTGCACCAGGCTGGGATCTAATAATATTCAGGCTATGGAGACATCAAGTAGAAAGAAGCTTAAAGCCCTTTTTATTTCACAGTAAAACTGTCAGTAAATAACTGGATTGTCTTGAGACTGAGAAAATGGGGATTTATCTTCCTGAACATGAAAAGTGTGCTTATTTTTTTTTTATCATCTTCAAAAAGCCCCAGCAACCTTGATTTTCCTTCCACACCGTTCTCAGCAGCTCTGCCAAGCCCCAAAACCACACAAATCAAGAGACAGGCTCTAAAGATATTTTTAATTAAATTAATTCCTTTTCCTTCCTTCCCCATTTCTCCCTTCTCCCCTCCTCCATCCTCTCTTTCTCTCTCCCTGTGTCCCCAGCTAATGACTTCTAAGCACTGTGACATTTCAGCACTGGCTGTCACTAACATCACACCTCCATGCTGGTTATAAATTGGGCACAGAGACATAAAATTCCCTGCAGAAGGTCCCCGTTTGATGATATTCTCTGAGGTAAATCTCCAATAGCTCCCTGTTTTCTTTAATAACGCTAATAGGCATAGATTAATTAAACTGTTATATTACTTCCTTCTTTCTACCAGCACCAGTTAGAAATCTTATTACCTGCTCCTCTCCGCTTGCCTTTTCCCCAAGGTGGTTCTATTCCAACCAGTTACCAGGGTTTCTCAGAGGCTGTAGCACAAGGTGAAACGACAGACATCATCTCCACGAGGCTGGATCCTGCCCCCCAGCCCTGGGCTCCGAAATTCCACCGACCTCGACAGAGTCCAGGCAGGCATAAGCGGGGTCAGGATTAAACCTCAGTTTGTCTGAAGAGGTTCTGTCTTGAAAGCAACAGCAGGGCTATTGTTGAGTCTGGATTCCCCCTCTAAAAGGGACCACAGCTGTAGGAAAGGGAATTGTATACATCCATCAACTCCTCCAGGGCCCCAGGATGTATTAGTTAAGATTGCGGGATAACATGTCTCGGCTCCACTGAAGGGATCCTTTGAATGACATGTTGGATATACTGTTGCACATCTGGCTGCTGTATTATTGAATTGCTCTACGGTTGCATTTTCCAGACCACGGGAATGTCTTGGTGTGGATCAGGGAGGGGGGAGAAGGATGAAGGGGATGACATGTGGGAAAATTAGAGGGATGCATCCCGGTGGGTTTGGATGGAGCTGCGTGGTGGAGGCAGGGAGGGAAGAGGGGGGAGCAAGGCAATGCTTTCACACAAAATGCCGTGTTGCCGTTTGAAATCCACTCCAGAGCTTCCTGCTCTAATTAAATTTGTCACCATCGTTACTATAATGCCTGCCATTCCTCCGGTGCTTTTTTGTTCTCAGGGATCCCAAAACATGACAGAGGCAAGGGCAAAATTTCCAGATCCTCTGCGTTTCCTCTGCGGGAGCCTTTTCTGAGCAAAACCAGAAAAATGCAGCTGTGGGAGCTGTTTTGGGGCCACTTCTGGTTTGGGGACAGTGGAGCAAAGGACACTGAGGCTGGGGGATCTGGGCAGCTCTCAGGCTCACACATAAGGTGTCTCCTGGGACCCGTCATTTGCAGGAGCTTCAGTGAGCACCCTGGGAGGACCAGTTGCACCAAAGAGCCCTTCTTGGCTTCCCACTTGGCTTGTCCCACTCTGAGCTCCTCCAGACCCACATGGGAGCTCAGCGTCCCCATCGCTGCTCCTCTGCTCTGGGCACCATGTCCAACCAGCCTGCCACGAGGTGCCACGTACCACGTACCTCCGCACCGTGCTGGGGCAGGAGGAATTCACTAATTACTCGCGGCTCTTAATATGGCCCCTGAACGCTGCCAGAGTGGCGTGAAGGGCTCAGAGCAGGAGACACAACCTGCTCCATCGTGTCTTCTGTGTCAGCTTGCAACGAACTGAATGCAAAAAGGCTGTCTGAGCTGCAAACAGCCGAGCCCTTGGAAATTTAAAGGTGCAGAGCACAGAAAACAAAGGCGAGGCGATCGCGCTGCTGAATATTCATCCCGGTGTCTGATCCTGCCAGGAGCAAAGCCCACACAGCTCCCGTGAAAGCTGATGGGAGGGAACCTTGATCTGAACCTCATCTTGGGCTCCAGCCCAAATCTGAGGGGGGGAGGGCAAATTAGTCCTTAATGCACATATATCTTAGACTAAAACCTGATAAGGGAACTCTCCTATGTTAATTTACCTGAGTTATTTACTATACTGATTGCTGAAGGTACTCTGATTAGCGCATGCAATATTTCTATACCTTCGGTCTGATTAACCCATATCTGCAAAATAAATATTTGTCTCATTATAGTTATGCCATCGTGCAATCAAAGACCCTATCATAATGGGAAAGAGAGAGTATCCGTGTGGAAAAAGCAGGGAATGGCAACACAGAACGAGTATGTTTGAGAGCAGGGAGATGAAAAGCCAGGGCATAGCTGGAGGGGGAGGCTCAGTGGTCACAGCCTCTGGCTTGGAGGGCTTGAAATGCCAGGCAGGGCACAACTCTCCTCCTGTTTCACCAGTGCTAATTGGGACTAACTTGACTCAGCAGTGTTGTGCCAGTCCCAGCGAGAGGAGGGTCAGACCTTGGGAATCACAAGGGTGAGTCCCAGCAGGCTCCCAGCCTCCAGCTTTTTTGAAACAGAAGCAGGGAGTTCCCGGCAGCAGCGCGGTGCATGTGCCAGTCTCCCAGACGAGCTCTTAAAATAGCCCAGCGCACCAGGCTGTGGCACCGGGGGAAAACACAGAGGATGAAGTGTTCAGGCATTCTGGCTCAGATCTGGGGAGAGGAAGGGGATCGGCAGCTCCCTGTCCACGGTGAAGGTGGCGTAATGCAAGATCTGGGGCAGTCGGCACCCTGCAGCCAGGTGGCGGGGAACAGAGGATGTGGCAGCCTGGAGTGTTGGCACTGCCACGAGTGCTGGACATCCTCCTTCAGCGAGCAGTAAGTCATCTGGAGGAGAGGATCTCCCCTCTGCCGTGGCAGGGCTGTTTTGCATATGCTCCGTTAGGAAGAGTGAGGGAGTTTTATTGTGGCTGTACAGAAGAGTGAAGTCAAGAGGTTGCTTTATGGCTCGCAGATCCTGGCATCGAGAGGAAAGCGTCCCAGATGCAGCATATAGTAAAGGCTGGCAGCATGGTGTAGCACTGCTGCATCGCGGAGCGGCTGCGAGCACTGCTCTGCAAAAGAGCTGAAGTCATTTTTCTTCTAAGGGCAGGGGGTAGTGGGGAGGAAATATGAAGGCAGCCCTGTTGCTAAGGAAATCTGCTCTTTGTATGGTCGTACATTTAGGTAATGCTAATGAAAGGCCATATAGTAGCGAGGTGCAGATGTCAGCACTGTGCACTCCTGGATATTTGATTAGCATTTCTTTGACTTTGCCTCCTCTAACAGAAATACCTGAGTACATGGATATTGGGAAAATAAAATCCCCCTTCTCCTCTGCCGACAGCCCAAGAGCGCACGTTGTGCAGGGAAGGGAAAAACCTTAACCGAAATGAGACACTCCATAATGAATGTGTGTTTTTCTATTCCCCCCCACACACACACCCTGGAGAGGATGAGAGCAAACATGTGATGAGAACAGAAATAGTCACATCACTTAATGCATTGCTGGACGGTACCCAGCCGGCACGGCGATGAACCTGGCGTAAGACCCGATAGCAGCAGTGCAGCATAGCATCCTATTTAATGGCTGGTGGCCCACGGATGTTTTAAACCTCTAGACTGCAGCTCTCAGAGGTTTCCCTTTTAACTCGAGCATCGGCAGGCTGCTTTTAGAAGCAAAGGCTGCAGATGCTCGATCCAGGGACCCAGCACATCCACAGATTAGCTGGTGTGTGCATATGTGCCTGGCGTCCCAGCCTGGATCCAGTGATCCAGCTTACGAAGCGGGAGGGGACCCACACTGCTGCTACATACAGAGCGTCGTGTCCTGCTCTTGAGCAGCGCTGGAAGAATGAGTCAGCCGTTTTCCTGTGCACGGGGGTCGAGTGGATGCCCCCGTCTGAGTGTCACTAATAAAAGCACCCAGAAATGGAACCGCTCTGTGCTTGCCTGTCGTGCTCGCGACTGTTTTAAAGACCAGCTGCTCTGCGTGAGACTTCCAGAGAGCGAGAGTGCTTGAATGAAGCCCTTATATCTCTTTTTCTTTTGCCTTTTTTTTTTTTTCCTCTTCCCTTTGCACACAGTGCAATGTGGGCTCTGTTCCTCCTCGCCTTTTGCTCTTCCTCCCTGGAGCAGCTCGCTGTGTCTTAGAGACATGAGGAGTGAGTCCTCCTGGGAGTCCTCCAGCTCCTGTGAGGAACGGTCCCTCAGGGGCCAAATCCAGCAGCAGGGCCCGGGGGTGGCAGAGACGCCTGTGTGAGCAGCTCTCCTCGATGCCAGCAGTGCTCGGGACAGAGGTTTGCACACTTTTTGGTGCAAGGCCGGGGACGCCTTCCTCCCTGCCAGTACCTGCCCCTCCCTCTGGCCGTTGTGCAACATCCCAAGGGCAATTACAGCAGCGCTTACGTGGAGGAGTGATATTGGGAAAGTATTTAGTCATTTTTAACTGTTCTGCTGGCAGCTCCCCTCCCTTAAGGTGGTTCCTATTTCTTCTCCCTTTCCAGTATTTCCTTGCAATTCCTCTTGGAAGTCCCTGGCCTGGTGACCCTCCTTGGTGCGTCCTTGGGTGACGAGGGCTCCTTTTGGCGAGGGGGAGGCCATGCTGCCGTGGAAAAGTCACATTCCTGTCAGACATCTCTTTTCCTTTCCTTTCCCCTGCTTATTACTGTGATTTTAAGTCTTTGCAACTTGGCGGTGAAGTGGAGTGGGATGGTTTTGAAAGCAAAAGACAGGAGGTTGCAGAGCCTCTCCTGCTCTCAGGCTTCTGGATACTTCTTCATCTCCATCCCCAGAGTGCTTTTCCCTGGACCCTGTGTAAACAAGGCAATCCGTTACGCAGTTTGAGCGTTACTCCACAAACATGCCACCGGCCCCTGCCCCCACCATGGGCTCTCCCTGCTCCTTCCCTTCCTGCTCCCATGCCAAGCATTGGCATGGGGTTATCTGATGCTTGTCCACACATGGGAGCAACCTCTGAGAACTGGAAAACTCCAGCAGAAGCTGAAGTTGAGTCTGCTGCAGCCCTGTTGCTGCGCTGCAGGGCTCATCATGCTTCGGAAGGACAAAACTGAGGAGTGCTCAGAGAAGTTTAGGAACACTGAGGGTATGGAAGAGTTGGGGTGAACCTGCCTTGGCAGGGAGGTTGGACTAGATGATCTCCAGAGATTCCTTCCAACCTATATCATTCTGTGACTGTATGATTCTGTGGGTGCTGTTTATCCTAGAAAGAGGTTGAAAAGAAGAGCCCATAGTTTTGCACACCAAAACAACACTAGAACATGCATGATTAAGGTTACAAAGTCAGGCAGTGAGCACATAAGAAATCCCAGTATTAAAGGCACCTGAGCGGCTTACAGCCAGCAGTGGTGTGTATTCATTAGGGCACAGTCTTAATTCTCTGGTCACAAACTCCTTGTTCCTCAGGGTCTCTGTCTCAGGGAGTATGTGGAATGGATGGAGCTCAGCTGAGCACAGCTCAGGGTCCAGTATGTGGCTGTCCCCCCATTATTTGGTATGCAACCCCAGTGCCTCATTCACTGTATGTTGTGCAAATCCTACATGGAGGACAAATGTGTTCCTCCTGGACCTGGTTAATGGTTGGACTTGATTATCTTAAAGATCTCTTCCAACTGTTCTGAGATGATTCTGTGATCCTATGACTAAAAACGTTGAGTCTGCTCTCACCCTTTGCTCTCTGTTCCTTCCCTCTGTCCTTTTTACCTCCATGCTGCTCAGTGGCTGGCAGATGGGGGGGGGAAATGAACCCCCTGCCAGTAATAACCCTTTTGAGAAAGGCTGGGACCCCAGCGCAGGAGGGAATACACTCTGCAACTCCAGAAGGGGTGATGCAAGTGCAGCCCACATGCTTCAGGCTGCCAGCATTTGATTTTTCCATCTGTTTTTTGTTTTGGTTCAGTCAAAGGCAGAGAGGAGAGGTGGGTTTTGGTGTGAACCTCTTGTCTGTCTGCGTGCAGTGTGCAGGAGAAAGGCAGCTTAGCATGGAAAGCCCCAGAAACCCCCAGGAGTGGGCTGGGGAACTTAGACATCATTTCTTCTGAAGCTGCAGGAGAAGCATACATTTAGGAGAAGCAGCCTTGCAGCCTGCTCTATGCATTCACTGTCTGAGAACCGAGCCAGCCAGAGCCTGGAGGGGACAGATGGAGGAATTAAGGACATCTCAGCTGAGCAGTAGGACCAAGGGATGCTTTGCAGGAGAACTGGCTCCCATACCTGAACCACTTTGGAAACAAGGCTGGGAGTCATCACAGCTTTTCTTAGCAAGAGAGCCCTCCACCGGAATAATGTGTTGTGGACATAAAAGGAGATCTGCAGAGGGAATATTTTCACCCTGGAAGCTGCTAAGGAACTTGCATTTAGCTGCTAGCAATCTGTTTCAAACTGGGTTTCTGTCCCAGGGAAGAGAAAGCAGAGCGATCTCGCTGCCCTGACCAGCTGTAAATTCTTTCCTGGCTTTACTGGGGAAAAACAATGAGCTCTCAGTGAAAACCTCACAGAAACCCAGGACACGGCTATTTTCTGTCAGCCCTTCACTGCTTTGGAGAGAGCAGCTAAGGAGACCAGTCAAGTAGATCCCCCCTGACTTTTATCTACCGACAAGTCGGTGGAGTGTCTGGTGGAGGACAGAGATGCTGCCTCCCTCCCTGAGCTGGGCAGGTCACGGTGACACACGCGTGACCAGGGAAGAGAGGCCAAGAAACCATTCCTGAGAGAAGAGATTTGAGAGGGATATGTGTAGCAGAGCACAAAATGCAAAAAGCCTTGTTGAAACTTTGCATTTAGATGCCTGCAGCAGCAAACTGGGGGAGCTTTCTGGGAGGACCGATGGATTTCCTGCCTCACAGCGTTTGCTTTAAAAGTATTCATAAATATCCCCGCCACTACTAACCATCCTTTTCTGCTGGGAATTGCCATTAGCAGCTAAATTCAGCATTTTGCATATAAAAAGCACTGAGATTTAATTCTGTGCCACACTTTCTTCAAAGTCCTTGTAGAAGAGACAACTCTGAGCTGGGTTTTGGCTTAAAGTGTGTTGGGAAGCAGGGATTGTGACACTCCTCAAGATACAATCACAGCACCTGGGAGGTGATGACACAAAGGCTGGGGGCTACCCCCTGAAGGTGGACCCATCAGATGTGCGAGTTGCTGCAGATAGTGGTAGCTTCCATCGAGTGTGTACAAGTGGCCCTCACTTGGAGGCCAAAAATGGGCAGGTTTTTCTGGATGCAGCAAGAAACACATCCCTGATTATCCCATCTGATTGCAAATCCCTGCTGCGGCACAGGGCGGGCTGAGTGAAGTGTGTGCAGCCTTTTGAACAGGGAGGGAGATTCTCTTCTTTCAGCTGCTTTCTCAGAGGTACCTGGACATTCCCAGCTGAAGTTGTACCCATGAAATGAGCCCAGAGTGAAGGTCCCCATAGAGATGCAGTTTTGGAAGGGAGACGCACCCTCATACTCTGATCTTTGGAGGAGTTTCCAAGCAGGGAATTAGGATGGGATTTCAGTGGAAGCAGATTATCCTGTTTCTCTCTTCTCTGAGCACATTTCTTCCTCCAAAGCAGTGCATGACAGACAGGGCAGCAGCAGAGGTGGCTGGTGGGGTAGCATGGGAGCATGCATGCTGGAGGGGACGAAGCCCCAAGCTCTGGAGGGTTCCCTATGTACCCAGTGTGGCTGGAGGGAGAGCAGAAATGGCAGGAGCAGGGTGGAGGGAGAGCAAGCAGAGGGCACAGAGCTGTGATGGTGAACGGGCAGCACAAAGAGCTGTCAGAACAGCAGGGGCTCGTGCTGGCAACGGCTGCAAATGGAGATGGAAAGGGCTGGAGAGGAAAGGATGCGACACAGCTGGTCCCCTTCGGCTTTGATCTCAAAAGCAGAGGGGTGTTGGCCACAGAGCAGGAGGGGGAAGAAGGAGGGTGACTCATAAAAATATTGCTGTTTCCATGAAGATGCAGTTACCTGAGGACAGGAAGGAGGAGGGAACTTCCCTGCAAACGTGGGGGGAGCTGGAAGAAGAAGTCCCACTTGTGTTGAAATTGCCAACCCGCTTAGGAACACAAAGCTGTTTGCTTTGGAGCCAGCGGGTTGGTTATTTGCTGTGAGTTGCTGGTTTTGAGCAGAGCAGAAGGTGGTTTGTGTGCTTGTTGCTTCAGGGGAAAAACAAAAAGAGACAGAGAAAGGGGGAAAAAAGGAAGAGCTGATTTTCTTGGAGAACCTATGGTGGAGATGTCTATGGAAGAGAAAAGAGGCATCTCCAACCTTGGGTTGCTGGGGAGAAGACAAGCATACCCCTGAGTCTTCATTTGGACCCTTAAACCATGGGAGGGCTGAAGTTTTGCCATCCTGACCACCATGGGGTTTGTGCTGGGGAGAGGGTTTTGGTTCACTCACAGGCATGTAGGTTCGTCCTGTGGACCTGTCCCCTCCCCTCCCAAGCTGAGAGAAGCAGCCAGCTCTGCACTGGAGGACACGAGAACGATGGGCGGACACAGCTGGTGCCTGCCCTGCACCTGAAGCAAGCTCAAACTTTCTCTTGCTGCTTCGCCCATGAGCCTTGGGGGGATTCCAGCTCACAGAAGCCTTATATGCAGTGTAGGACCAGCTCTAATTTTTATCCTGGAGGCAAAAATCACTGGGAATAATGCTTCATCACTCTGAAGGTCCTGACACCACCCTTAACCACCACATCACGAACCTCCTGTCGCAATTGTGATCTGCGTATGTGTCAAATCTTGCCTCGCAGATAAAAGCTGCTCCGCAGGCACCTTTTGTACTAAAATACGGAGCCTTTAAAATGTGAAAGAAACAACAAAAATGTAGGACGCCACACAAAGCTGACCCACTGGGGACTTGGGGGGGGGGGGGGGGGGGCAGAAAACCGCAAGAAGGAGGGCTTGACACACAAAAATTGTTTTGTTAACAAAGCATCATTGTTCCACTCTGAATCGGTTTGACTGGAGTGGTAGAAACACCCCATCTGGAGACAGATGGAGAGTTTTCTGGCTAAAGAGGCGGCGGGAGGAGGGATGGCTGACAACCCAGCAGATAGCATTGTCTGCTGCTACCTTGGCAATGGGGAGGAGAAAGGGTGGGTGGCAGATTAGGCGTCCCCTTTGCAACCCGTTGCCCGTCGCGCCGGCTCCTTCTGCACCCTGGGCCCCGTGCCCAGAGGGAGGGAGATGTGCGCCCAGGTTGGCAGCTCACGCTCTGGGATAATCCTCCGCCTCTTCTTGGAGGGCTGGATGGATGCTCCTGGGGACTAGTGAGGTGTCTGGGGAGGTGATGAGTAGGTGTGTGCCCCTCCAAGGTGCTTTTGGTGCATGCCACGGTGGCGAGATGGTACCATACTTGTGAGCTGTGCCAGGGCTTTGTGTGCTGTGCTTTTAGAAGCACTGGGGGACCGAAGTGGAAATGGTTTCCTGAAGCCTTATTCCTACCCTTACATTGGTTTTACCACTTGTTTCCAGGAGAGCAGGATTTGGGCTGCTGAGAGGATGCTTAGTAGAAGTCAGCACAGTCAGAGCTGCGGAGAGTAAAACTGGTGACAGTTAATTCAGTGCTGAGAAGCTGGGACATGCACTGAGGTGCCTGGGTGACCCAGCAGGTCTGCAGGACTCCTGGAGACCAGCCCTTTAAGTTGCCCTGGCCACCTTGCTGAGGCTGGGAATGAGTGAAGGGAAATCCATGCATGAGCGCCTGGGGCCTCTTAGCTCCAGCACACCCTGAAGGTCAGGTGGTTCATGGCAGCAGGCTCTGCTGGCACGGGGTCTGCTCACCCAGGGCTCACCAACAGCCCCTGCTCCCTCTGCTGCTTTCCATGCCTGATGGGAAGCTCTGGGGTGGGTTTTGCTCCTGCCAGAGCTTTGAGGGATCGTATCCTGCCCACCCTATCTGAATTCCTGATTACTTGCTAATTGCTTGACACACTCTACTTGCAATGCAGGAGACAGGCTCACGTCATCCTCTGTGGTTTGCCAGGGGAGAGTGTGAACCTCTTTTTGACTTGCCTTGAAATAGATGAAAAAGAATAGAGCTCGATATGATTAATGTGAAAACTTCAGCTTAGTTTCTCTCCTTGGCATCTGGGCCTTGCTCCTCTTAGCATCATTGTGCCTTTTTGTTATTGGCGGTGGTGGTTTTGTTGTTGTTGAGTGTTGGGCTCATGTAGGGGCATCTGAGAGCTGATGTTGTGACTTGTGGTGGCCTGGATGCTCCTCTGCAAGGTCTGTCCATAATCCCCAGCCACTGGAGACATTTCGGGTTTGTGCAGCAGTCACGGAAGGATTCAGGTGGTTGCCTCGAGGCACTGCTGAGATAATACCTCGAGGGCTCCTATTCAAACCCACTGGGGCCTTTACATTTGCATGGTGGAAATCTATTCAGATGCACCATGGCTTTTCACTGAGCCCAGATGAGCAAGCCAGCTCAACCCACTAGCTTCAGGCAGGCAGTTGCCCATGCACAGGGGCTCAAGGGACAGTCACAGCTAAGATACAGCCCTGAAATAAATGTAAATAAGAAAGTAAAAAAATAGTTTTGGGTCCTTGAGACTGTAGTTGCAGCAGCATGACAGTGGCAGAAGGTGTCTTGCTGGTGCCTTGGTGTTCCCAGACCCATCAAATGTCTGCCTCTGAGCTTTCAAAGTTTGATGCAATATTGACCTCCCTGCCTGCCTCACCAGGTCTACTTCCTGCATCATCTGCTCTGGATGGATCCTGCCTGGTCCCAGTAGTGCCCAAGCTGGCCCAGAGGGACATGACATGGGTAGGAGCTTGAGTATAATGGGAAGTTCTGTGTCACATCATGCTGTTCAGTGCATGAAGTCCCGAAGTGTTCGCCTCCATCCTGGCACCACAGGCGACTTTAGGATGAATGAGAAAAAATGGAGAGGATTGCTGAGTGTCACTGAACACAAGAGCTGGAGTAAACCAGCTCAGCTCTGTTTACCTGAGCTTTTTTTTGTAACATGGCATGATTGTGCCAGAGGGAAGGGACGTGGACTTTGGAGAAGCAGAATGCTTGGAGAGCCAGAATCTGGTTTTTCAGCCATTTGCCTGACCCAGGCTGCTGAGAACACTGTTCCTATAGCTTGCCCCCAAAAAAGCATCATTTTGCTATTTCCAATTCTAGGCCTGCTGCAGGCAGGGACCACACCAGATACACCACACTGGCAGGAGACAGGAGGTGACACAAGACTGACAGGTTCAGCTCAAGCCATGGCTTTTGATGCCAGGAGGCCAGCTGAAGTGCAGACCCCACCACCGGCCACAGGCTGCTCTGGAATGAGGAGATGGAGCCAAGATTGGTGGTGATGCAGCAGAGTATCCACAAACAAGGACCCTGACACCTGCACAGTGGCAGGCCAGGATGGTGTTTGCTTTGCCCTACCACTTGGAAAGCAAAGTAGGTCCCTGGGGACCCACCCCACCTCCTGCATCGCTCTATTCCCACCATCCACATCCCATCTATCCTCAGCCTTTCTCTGCATGGCATGAAATCTTTCACCTTGCCTTCCCCTGTGCAGAAAGGGGAGAAAAATCAGCGCGAGAGCTCTCCTGGGGAGCAGGAGGGATGAATTCACCTTGCTGAGAGGCGAGGGAGCTGCTGGATAAGAGGTGCTGGAATAAGCGCAGAGCGGATTAATCTGCAGCGACTTCACCACCGCTAATCAGCAGTGTGAAAGCTCCCGGGGAGGTCGGCCACTTTCGGGTGGCATTGCAGAGGCAGCTCTTGCCTGCGCAGGCAGCAAACCAGCCAGGTCGCTCCTCTCTCTGCCTCCCAAACGCCTCCTGCGCCGGGCTCTGTGAATCAGCATTTCTGCAGCTGAAAAACCGAGACAGCGGGGAAAGGCGGGGAGGCTGTCGGGGCGCAGGGAGCCTGGCAGGGAGAAGGATATGGGGGACCTCGTTAAAAAGGGGTTGAGGGGTGGATTCGCAATCTGCTTCCTCTTGGATTTTTGCTCATTACCGCCGTACACCCCTCGTGTGTGCGGTGCTGAGGTAAACAAGCGCTGTGAGCAATGCCTCCCCTTCTCACTCGTCCCCTCCCCACCGTAGGTGACGGGGGAATGTGACAAGCTGGCACTGGGAGAAGGCATGAAAGCGATGTGATCCGCTGCGGGTCCTGAGCAGAGAACCCGGGGAGATACAGTTACAGCAGTGGGGTTAGAACAAAAGAGATTTGCCTCCAGGATCAATTCCTCTCTATTTTCCGGGCTGTGTGTGTGCTTGCAGGCGCCCAGCAGCCTCTGTCTCCGACAGTTGGTGCCTCTGGCTCTGCAGTGTGAGCAGCTCCGGGCCCAGCCAAGCATTAGCCTCCAAAGGGCTCCAGTGCTCCAAAACACTTCTTTTTTCCCAAAACAGACAGAGCAGGGTGATCCCCTGGGACAGGCCTAGAAATAGCAAGGTCAGGCCGGGCTTTGCAACACTTGAAAACCAGGAGCAAAGCTGGGCGGTTGGTGCTTGCCAGAGCTCCAGCCTTTCCTCTGCCCAGAGCCCACCCAATGTAGTGCTGAGCTCTGGATGTGGGGCTAAGTGTGCTCATGGTCCCCACTGATGGCTCTCGAGATGTTTCTAGGTGACACCTCCCCTCCACTACAAGGCTGGCAGTGAGCAAACATGGAACTCCTAGAAAGCCTTTTCTGTGACATAAAGGCTGTGCCAACCTTGACCAAGATGCCATCACAATCCCTGGAGGGGTTTCAAAGCCATGCAGATGTGGTGCTGATGGATGTGGTTTAGTGGTGAGCTGGCAGTGCTGGGTTAATGGTTGGACTTGATGATCTTAAAGATCTCTCCCAACCTAAATGATTCTATGATCCTAGATCCCAGACGTGGTGGGGCTGGGAGCACAGCAAGCATTTCACACATGCCTCCTCAGGATCAGGTTGAGGAATTAACGGGGTCCAGCACCCTGGGGTGCTTGTCGTGCCATTTGGGGAGGGATTTGGCTTACTTAGGGTTGGGATTTGTTTGGCATATTGCCCCCAAATGCCGCTGGGAATGAGCTGTGGAGAGCACAGATGTGCATCCCAAGCATACTGCAACGAGGTTCCTGATTTAAGGACTGTGATTAACCTCTTTCCAACAATTGCTAACCAGGTGCAGAATTGTAATGGGAAGAGAAGAGAGTGCGGTGGAAGCCGCCAGTTTTCCTCTGTCACCTGGAAATGCACACGGATTCCATTTTCTGCCTGGAAAACAGGCAGAGTTTAGGATGCATAAAAGGGTGCAGGGGCACCCCACTTGTATCAGCACTGCCCTGTAGCAGCTTTCCAGAGCCTCTTTTAGCTTGGAATCCTGCAAACAAGGCATTGATAGGAGGTGAATTCAGTGCAGGGTGTGGTGATGTGCAGGACGCTGGGCTGTGGGCAAGGGTGTGAGATAGGAGTGAGGCAGAAAATCACTCTGGATTTTATAGAGTCATCACAGATTGGCTTGAGTTGGAAGAGACCTTAAAAAGCATCTAGGGATGGTAGAAGGACAACTCCCACTAGACCAGGTTGCTCAAAGCCTCATCCAGCTTGGTCTTAAACACTTCCAGGCTTGAGGCCTCCACAGCTTCTCTGGGTAAGCTGTTCCAGTGTCTCACCATCCTCATAGTGAAGAACTTCCTAATGTCCAATCTAAATCTGCCCTGTTCTAGTTTAAAACCATTGCCCCTTGTCCTATCACCACAGGCCCTTATACATACAAATTTCCTGCCCTTCATCTCATGAGTCTGAGCTGGAAGAGCACCAGCTCTTGGTGGCCTCTCCCAGGTGTTCCTGCATACATACAGGAGCCATGAGCTGCACCTGTGGCTGCAAACTTGGGTTTACCCAGTCCAGGTTTCCACGGGACCTTGCTCTTTGGAGGAGCAAAGTGGTGTTGCGTGGTTAGGCATGAAAAGGAAGAGCCATCACAGGTCGCATTTTGCAGTCAAAGATTAAAGCAGCAGCTGCCAAACTTGCTTGTTTTAAGGAGATCTGGCCTCTCTGAGACTCAGAGCTTCTCTGCCCGGACTGACACTGGCCTCCCAGGTCTACTTTTTGTGTGTGACACTCAGAAGTGCTGTATCTCACCCCAAATACCATACTCATTGTGGTGGGATTTGGATCAACTTCCAAGCTGCCTGTTGGCCAGCCAAGCGCATGTGCGTGCATGGGCTTCTGCGCCTTGTTTTTTGGAGGGTTGGACTCTTACTCATGCTCCAGCCACTGGCTAGATGCTTTTAGGACCCCTCCATTATACCTCTTTCCTTTTCCATCTCCCCATCTCATAATAACCAAATCCCTGCTTTTCCCCCCCGAAAGAGGAGGCTGTAGGCTGAATTTCACACTGGGGCATCCCCAGGCAGGGAGCAGCAGTTGTTGTGCTCCAAACACTTTGCAGAGTCAAGAGCTGTCATGTCTCTTGGGGGAGCAACAGGGAGAGAATGGGATGGGGAGCTGGGAAAAATGGGAACACCCAAAGCAGGGCTTGAGAGATGTGAAAAGACAGGAAAATTTATTAAGGACAATTAATAGCCGCTACAACCAAGGATTTAAAGTGAACCCAAAGCCTGAGGGAGGGAGGAAATGAAGTGGCTTACGATTGTTATTTTATTGCTTAATATTTTTTTTTCTTTAAATATGATATGCTAAATGCAAATAAGCATTCTTACTGAGCTGGGGAGGGAGGGGATGGAAGACAAGCCAGGAAAAGTGAGTGGGATCTAGGTTTTGCATCGTTCACTGAATTACTGGCAGGCCTTTTGTAACATCTGTTAAAAATAAAACAAACATTCATTCCCATTTCTCGCTGCCTGAGATGGCTCCTGCAAAAAAATTTCAACCTGTCCAGGAATTTGTCTTGAAAGTTGCCCTCCCTCTCCTCACGCCTCCTCTTCTCCAGGGGAGATTTCCTTCCTGGACTTCCCAGGGGCTCCATTAGCCCCACATTAAAGCCTTTTTACTTTGCTCTAAAACTCTCCATCGAAGTAAAAGGAATTCTAATAAACCACTGGGAAGACTCTGCTATTCACTCTTTCCATGGAAACACGGCGCTGCCTCAGAGCAGAGCTCCTCTCGACAGAGCCTGGGTCACGGCAGGAGGAGACCAAGGAGGGATGGAGAGATGGTTTCCATTATAAGAGACCTTTTGAGAGAAATAATCACTGCTCTCCCACCAAGGAAAAGCCTTCGAGACGGTGGGGGCCTCGGCACACTGTGGGAGCAGGGCTGGCCTCAGAGGGGGTGGTAGTGTGAAGTGGGGATGTGCTGAGAGCTGAGGAACTCATTAAAGCATCTGATTAGTGGAAATGAAGGCACCCGGGACCAATTCCTCTGTCTTGATGGGAGACAAGAGACCAGGAGAGTGGATGAACCTGGTGCTGTGGGCAGAGATTACAGGGGAGCTTGGAGCTGGGGACATGGGGTGCTGCGAGGGGACAGGGTCACGGGAGGACATTGGTGGCTTCTTGCTCGGGGCCATGCTGCACCAGCCAAACTTCACAGTGGGCAAATACCTCTGAGAAGGCCGAACATTTGCTCTGGAAAGGGGTTTCTCTGGGTTCTAGAAAGGAACTGATCCGAGGAGGTCAATGCGATGTCCCTCCCTATCCAAAGTGACTGTGGTAGAATTAATTTTGAGCCTCCTTGCAGGCACAATCGTCCCGAGCATTGCTGCTCCAACACCACCAGATGAAGGATTTATTTTTTAAGCGTGAGGAAGCTCATTAGAAATAGCCCAAAGGGCAAAGTTAGGAAATGAAAATCCATCGGATCCGCTCAGAGCTGGTGCATGGAGCTTGATGAGAGTTAGGGCAGGACTGCCTGCTCTCTGCCTGCACATAGCTGTGGGTACAGGGTGGGCAGTGCCAGGTGTGAGGTGTCACCTGGGTCAGGGGATGAGAGCAATTGTTTGGGATCATTGGCAACGTCAGCCAGAAAGAGGGATGAGAAGAAGAGGGATGAGGAAGAGCCAGCTCAGAGCATCCCACATAGGCACTGGGGATGTCCCAGGGCCAGCAAAGCACAGCAGGGTCAGACAGAAGGGGAGGCTGGTGGGGGAAAGCTCATTTTTCCTCAACATGGAGGAGGAAGCCTTATCTTTGTAGGTCGAGGTGGCAAGACACTGAGGAAGCCAAAATGCTTTTGTTTTAGCAGCTCCAGAAATGACATTGCTATGAGTCATTATTTTGTAGCCCCCTTGGGGCAGGAGGTGGAGGAGTTACCTCCAGGGAAGCCTCCAACTTTGATTGGCAAGGTGAGACCTGCACTCATGGTGAGGAGGATGGAAAGAGGCTTTTTAGATGCTGGTCTTGTTGGATCTGTGGTAGCTCAGGATGGGATTTGCTTTGCAGAAGCAGCTGATGAATTCGCAGGGCATGGGGCCATATTCACACCTGTGGTGGGGGGCTGTGAGTCATTCAAGGGGATGCTCTAGAGCTGAGTTTCATCAAGAGGATGGAAACTTTCCCATCTACACAACTGCAGCACCATCTTCTGAGCTTGGAGGCTTTAACGAGTTTTAATTGCTGTGGTAGGCGATGGTCTCCCACCCAGCTGGCAGTTGGGCTGAGACAGACGTGGCCTTGCCACGCAGATGGAGGTGATGTGGGTGCCATCACCTCAGAAGTGCTGAGAAATCATCAAATCAGCCTTTGTGAACCCATAAATTTGAGTCACAGAACTATGAATCTGCCAGGAAAAAATCACAGTGTTTAAGAAACCAGAGTGTTTGGTGGTGATTTCATTTGCATATGGGGTTCTCAGAAGCTTGTGGTTTCAATCTTGGTCCTCACCACAGCGAGGTCAGGATTTAAGAGGTGCAGGGCTGAGGGTTCCCCTGAAGTCACAAGACTCCTGGAGATGGACATTTCAGACATATCAGCCCCAGGGAATGACTTGGGTGGACCAGATTGCTGAATTTATGTGATTGTAATGAAAGAACAACAAATCCTTTAGTCTTCTCTCAGTCCCAGAGGAGAAGCTGGGGGTAATGTCCATTAGATGTGTTCCACCATGGCTTTACTAGGCAGCAGCCCACAGCCTGTGGTGCCAAGTGATGGAAAAGCTCTTCCCTGTGAAGGGCAGAGTGGGATCAGTAATTCTGGGGAATAAACACTGAGTACCAGGAGAGCCATGACATCCTGGCTTGGTTTACTGTCCTGCAGGGAGGCACGTGTGAAGTTGGAGGTGGCTGAGAGCATGATGTGGTGTATTGGCTGTAAACAAGCGGGTTGGGACTGAAATGGAGATGGGGTTGAGGATCAGGATGAGGATCAGGATGGGGATAGAAATCAGAATGGAGACAGGGATAAGAATGGGGAGAAAAGGAGCTAGGGAGATGAGAGCTAACAGCCTGTTTTGGCAGATGCTGGGTCCCCTTATGAGGTCTGGTCTGTTTTGCAGCTTGATGCCTGCTATCTCAAGTAATTAACAGGGAAAAGAGAGGGCCTGGTTATCCATCCTTCAAGAGCAAGGGGTTGAATTGAAAGGCAGCACCTTGGAAGTGGATCAAATAGCTCTCCAGCCCCCTGCGTATGGCTCGGCAACTCGCTGCTTTGCTGCGTTATCAAGGTGAACAGCTTTGGTTCAATTAAAGAGAGGCTCAGAGTGGAGTCGCGGGAGGAGGCAGGGCTGGGCGTTTGCACCCTTTAGGCAGGGACCAGCACACGGAGCTGCACGGCAGCGACCTCGGTCAGCCTGCATGGGCACTGCTGCTGGCATGACGCGCGCGTCCCGGTGTGCCAGGGCCACCGAAGAAGCACTGTACTTGCCTTTGCGAGGGGACCAGCTCCCCCTCCTTGCCTCTGCGCCGGATTTTATTTACCTCTTGGAAAAAAACGGTGTGTGGGGAAGAATTGCTCTTTGTTACCGCCTCCTCTTCCCTCAAGTAAGTCCCCCCCCGCAAAAGCAATGGCTCCCAGGGGCGAGCTACCGTCAGCTCACCGTGCACCTAAATCCCAGCAGATGCACGGCAGTGGGAATCCGTGCGCCTGTATTTTTCCTGCCTGGGCTGCAGCTGGCTTCAGCGCGCAGAAAGCTGCAGGTGTGATTTGTTCCTTTGCCTCCACTCCCTCCCTGTGCTGTCTCCCTCCTGCTTTCCGTGCCCGCTGCTGCGCGAGCCAACCTCACTCATCCCACCCAGCTCATCCCAGTGATGAGACCTGCATGCCACCCCACGCTGACTCCGCTGTCTCCCCAGTGCAACGCTGGTGAAGGGGCTGGGATGGTTGGGGCTGGCGTGTGTGTGGAGGGGAAGGGGGGGTGTGTTAATCTGATCCTACGAGGTTGGAAGAGGAAAAAAAATAAAAACTATAAAGGCGGCAGCAGCCTCCTCCTTTTCCCTCTCCCCCGCTCCAGAGGATTAAGAAAAAAAAAAAAAAAAAATGTCTGCAGCTTTCTGTTGACCCTGCATGATGGCATTTTTGCGCTCTGTGTGCTGCCTCTGCTGATTGCTATTCCTGGCACAAACACACACACACACACACACACGCGCACACACACACACACACACAGCCCCTGCACGGCTCACAGAGGCACAGCCATCACCCCCCCCTCCCCAAAAACAAAAAAGAAACCCAACCCAAACCTCACCACCCCAACCATCATCCCCTAAGCCCAATGCGACCCCTCCGACCCTCAGCTTCCTTGGGGCTACCGTGATTTTCTGTGCAGGGAAGAGCCACCAGCACCCTCTCGCCCTCTCCTCCACCCCACTTCTCACCTTCGTCCCCAGCTCCAGCGAGCACTTTTCTGCCGGAGCCGCCCGCAGAAGCCAGAGCCCTCCACCACTCCTACCGCTGGCATTACATTTTCAGCCTGGATGCTATAGGGCCGTTTCTAATTACCTTATATCCCCTAGTGGTCTATGAATAATGGTTAGTGAAGGAGCTCAGAAGGGCTGCTGAGAAGGGAAGCAAAAAAAAAAAAAAAAAAAAAAAAAAAA